>JAMOIN010000706.1:0-30000 GCA_024666655.1 Dascyllus trimaculatus
TACATATGTAGTACTAGAGGGTAGGATGTAGTACTAAAGGGTACATATGCAGTACGAGAGGGTACATATGTAGTACTAGAGGGTAGGATGTAGTACTAGAGGGTACATATGTAGTACTAGAAGGTATATATGTAGTACTAGAGGGTACATATGTAGTACTAGAGGTACATATGTAGTACTAGAGGTACATATGTAGTACTAGAGGGTACATATGTAGTACTAGAGGGTACATATGTAGTACTAGAGGGTATATATGTAGTACTAGAGGTACATATGTAGTACTAGAGGGTATATATGTAGTACTAGAGGTACATATGTAGTACTAGAGGTACATATGTAGTACTAGAGGGTACATATGTAGTACTAGAGGTACATATGTAGTACTAGAGGGTACATATGTAGTACTAGAGGGTACATATGTAGTACTAGAGGTACATATGTAGTACTAGAGGGTACATATGTAGTACTAGATGGTACTTATGTAGTATTATTTGTAGTACTGAGTGTATGTGTAGTACTAGAGGGTACTTATGTAGTATTATTTGTAGTACTGAGTGTATGTGTAGTGCAGCAGCAGACGTCGACAGGCTTCGTTCCAGTGAAACTCTCAGTCTGTGGTTTCTGATCCGACAGCTCTGGAACAGTCACCTGGAGATGTAAATCCTCACCTGTCAGCCAATCAGCTTCCAGATCACAGCTGCTGAGAACATTTGAATTGTGCAAATCATTTCCTCAGAGGTCTGAACTCACGTCACGGAAATTAAAAGCAGCAGAAAACTTTCTGAGGCTCCTGGAGACCGTCGGAGTTCTAGTTTAGGTTGAGGGTAAAGAACAGCGAGTGATGGAGACATCATTGAAGCATCCAGAGACCCTAAACTGCTTCATTTTACCAACACAGGAGGAACTCAGAGGAACTACAGTCAGTTTATTACTGAGACTCTGATCTTTGGTCCAGGTCTGGACTCTCACTGCCCAGGTCCTGGTTCCTCTTAGTCCTGGTCTAGAAGCTCTGGTGTGATGTTGTTCTCTGGATAAATCTTCCTCTTCTCCATGTGGTCAGCCAGTGTTCTGGTTCCTCCTCAGACCTTCATGGAGCATCTCTAAACGTCATCAGCACCTTTATCTACCATCACACTCCACCTCCGTGCTTCACTGTCAGGACTATGATCCACTGTGGTGGTCCTGGTCAGGTTCTGGACTCCATCTGAGCCCAACTCATTGATGTTCATGTGACCAAACAATGTTCTCCAGCATCCATCAGGCTTCTCTTCATCTTCTTTAGCTCCATCTGGAAGTTTAGTTGTGAGCAGCAGCCAGGTTTAGTTGTGGTCCTCCGTCCATAGAGGTTGATGTTCTCCAGGCTCCTCCACACTGTCTGAGCTCCACACTAACTCTGGTCTCCATTGATCAGCCCTGGTCCAAGTGTGAAGCAGCTGCCGTCTGTTGTCCACAGCTAAATAGTGAAAGTAGTTCCCTGTCCGTGGAGTCATTGTAGGAGCTCTGATCAGTGCTACTATGGCTCCTTCTAGACCTCCTGGTTCCTGCTGACACTGGGCTTCACTGGTTCTTAGTGGATCACTGGTCTTCCTGGATCCTTTTCCATCTTTGTCCAGTCTCACAGTCACATTGTTCACTTCCTCTGTTCACTTCTTCTCCATGATGCAGACATAGATAGACCCAGTCCACAGGTCCAGACCTGGTCCATAGATAGACCCAGTCCACAGGTCCAGACCTGGTCCATAGATAGACCCAGTCCACAGGTCCAGACCTGGTCCATAGATAGACCCAGTCCACAGGTCCAGACCTGGTCCATAGATAGACCCAGTCCCAGGTCCAGACCTGGTCCATAGATAGACCCAGTCCACAGGTCCAGACCTGGTCCCAGTCCATAGGTCCAGACCTGGTCCATAGATAGACCCAGTCCATAGGTCCAGACCTGGTCCATAGATAGACCCAGTCCATAGGTCCAGACCTGGTCCACAGATAGACCCAGTCCATAGGTCCAGACCTGGTCCACAGATAGACCCAGTCCATAGGTCCAGACCTGGTCCATAGATAGACCCAGTCCACAGGTCCAGACCTGGTCCATAGATAGACCCAGTCCACAGGTCCAGACCTGGTCCATAGGTAGACCCAGTCCACAGGTCCAGACCTGAGGAGGTTCTCAGTAGAACCAGGGTCATTATCAGACTGATGGAACCACAGCTGGACTCTGGTTGGTTCTACTGAGGTTCTACTCTGGAGCCTGAATTTTAAATAAAGTTTAACTATTAAGATGAACATTAAAGAGCTTAACATCACACCTGCTGTCATGAAGCTAATGCTAATGCTAATGCTAACACTAAGACATGCTCCTGTTCATCTACTACTGTGAATTTATTGACAGGGTTCTTTCTTCTGAATCAAACACTTGACAGACTGAATGGATCCTCAGCACCCAGAGATAATCCTCCTCTCAGACTGACAGTAGATGAATGAAGGCTTCACTCTAATCCCATTAAATCAGCGCTGGATAAAGAGCCGCTCAGAATCAGCAGCATCCAGCAGTCCTTGGTCCTCAGACACAGAAGCTCCCATGCATCATGCTGACAGCAGCGCAGGGACCACTGGGAGGAAACCAGTCCTGCTGTGGGAGTTCTGGTTGATGGATGAAGCAGCTCCAACACTGACAGCTGGGAGCCCTGAAGGACCGCTGCCTCCTGACCTCCTCACTCTGATCAGCTGATTGGACACGGAGGAGACGTGAAGCAGCAACAAACATCCCCAGGACTCAGTAAAACAACCAGCAGGAACCAGATCTATCTGCTCTGGTTCTGGGATCCTCTGAGCTCTGAACCAGAACTCCTCAGCCCCCCCAGCCCAGCACCCCACCCAGAGTCTGAACCAGCAAGTCAGAACCACGAAGATCAAACTGAGAATAATGGAACCAACGAAGAGCTCCTTCAACCCTGTGGTGAACTCTGAGGTCCCTGAACGCATCACTCTCACATGTGATGCCTTCACGTCTGTGTGTGTGTGTGTGTGTGTGTGTGTGTGTGTGTGTGTGTGTGTGTGTGTGTGTGTGTGTGTGTGTGTGTTTCCAGACACACCTCCACAGGTTCTGCTCAGAACCAGGAGGAACGTCAGATGTTCGGTTCAGTTCAGCTCCAGTTTCGTCTCCAACAGTTTGATCATGTGTCACTGAAGGTTCACAGTAAAACCACAGGTGAGTGTTAACAGGTGAGTCGGGAGGAGAGTCTCACCTGGTGGTGGTTCAAGTCCTGCTGAGGTCAGACCTGCAGAGACAAACAGAGCAGACGGTCAACAGGTGACTGACAGGTGACTGACAGGTGACTGATGTCTACAGGTGAAGAGGAGGTGATGAAGAGGAGGTGATGAAGAGGAGGTGATGAAGAGGGGGAGATGCTCCTCCTTCATTCTCCTCAGTTTATTTGTTCTGTTGTAAACCTGAGCAGCATCCTGATGGACGGATTACACACTCTGTAATACACACCAACACAAAGACACACTCCCTAATACACACCAACACAAAGACACACTCTCTAATACACACCAACACAAAGACACACTCTGTAATACACACCAACACAAAGACACACTCTCTAATACACACCAACACAAAGACACACTCTCTAATACACACCAACACACACACAGTAATGACTTTCTGCCTTCTCTCTCAGCTCTGAGCTGCCAAATCCCCCCAGACTGTGTGTTAGATTGTGTGTATTGTGTGTGTTAGATTGTGTGTATTGTGTGTGTTAGATTGTGTGTATTGTGTGTGTTAGATTGTGTGTATTGTGTGTGGTAGATTGTGTGTATTGTGTGTAAAGAGCAGCAGGTTTCGATACAAACTGGTCCAATTAGCAGAGCTGCTGCTTCACTGTTGGATAATCAGACCACACAGGAAGGACTGCAGCCGGGTCAGAACCACAGCCAGGACCAGGACCAGGACCAGGACCAGGACCAGGACCAGGACCAGGACCAGGACCAGGACCAGGACCAGAACCAGAACCAGGACCAGAACCTGAAGGAGAACCAGAACCTAAACCTGAACCTGAACCTCAACTATTAAATATTATTACAGTTTATATTTACGGTAAACATACACAGTAAACATACATGTCTACACGCGTGTGCGTCTCCAGGTTCTGTGTGGATCTCCGTCTGTGGGTTTCTAGTAGAACTGAGCTTCATCAGAACCCAAACGTTCTCTGAGTCTCTCTGAAGGTCGAACTCTCAAACGATCACCGATCTCATCAATTCTACTGCAGCAGGGGGAGGGGAGGGGGGGCAGGGGAGGGGGTTTATGCTGGAACAGCCTGAGGAGGAGGACGACCAATCAGAGAGCGGATAAATAACCCAGCAGCAGCACAGTGACCTTCTGTCCAATGGAACGCTGAGAAAAGGACGAATAGTCTGACTGGAAACTCTGCAGGGTTCTGTGGACGACGCTGGTCCTGGTTCAGGTTCTGGTTCTGGTTCTGGTTCTGGTCAGTGGAGTCACTTGGACACATGGATATAAAATGCCGCTGCAGCGTTTCTTCCAGCATCAGTATAAAACACCCATAATATCCAGGCTCAAAGCTGCTGATGGAACCTTCTGGTCTCTACACCAGAGGTCTTTGTAGAACCACGGCTTCAGGGAACACAGAGTTCTACGGACCGGTCATCGAGCGTGATGGGAGGACCGTAGAACTCTGTTACTGGAAACCAGGGCCTGTCAGGAAGCATCCCCACATGATGCTGCCACCACCGTGCTTCACGTCATGATGCTGCCACCACCGTGCTTCACGTCATGATGCTGCCACCACCGTGCTTCACATCATGATGCTGCCACCACCGTGCTTTACGTCATGATGCTGCCACCACCGTGCTTCACGTCATGATGCTGCCACCACCGTGCTTCACGTCATGATGCTGCCACCACCGTGCTTCACATCATGATGCTGCCACCACCATGCTTCACGTGATGATGCTGCCACCCCCGTGCTTCCCGTCATGATGCTGCCACCACCGTGCTTCACGTCATGATGCTGCCACCACCGTGCTTCACGTCATGATGCTGCCACCACCGTGCTTCACGTCATGATGCTGCCACCACCGCTTCGTCATGATGCACCACCGTGCTTCACGTCTTGATGCTGCCACCACCGTGCTTCATCATGATGCTGCCACCACGTGCTTCACGTCATGATGCTGCCGCCACGGTGCTTTCATCATGATGCTGCCACCACCATGCTTTAATCATGATGCTGCCACCACCGTGCTTCACATCATGATGCTGCCACCACCATGCTTTAATCATGATGCTGCCACCACCGTGCTTCACATCATGATGCTGCCACCACCATGCTTTAATCATGATGCTGCCACCACCGTGCTTCACGTCATGATGCTGTGTATCTGTTGTGTGTCGTCTGTGTGTGAATTGACTGCAGCTCAGTGAACTCTGTGACATCATCAGCAGCTGATTCTACTCTGAGGAGGTCGACGCCATGGAAACAACGAGTGACCTTTGAACTCACACACACACACACACACACACACACACACACACACACACACACACAGGGCTGTACAGAATCAACTGCATTCAGAGGAAGTAGAAACTATGAAACAGGAAGAGCTGCAGCCTTCAGAATAAAACCCATCAAAGTTAAAATAAATTGATTCTCATTTAAAACTAAACCAGTTTAGAATCTTTATTTATAATATTTAATGTGAAGCTTCACAGTTCACTGTTGTGTGTTTAGTTTTAACAACATGGAAGCAGGAACACAACGATGTCACAACGATGTCACAACGATGTCACAACGTTGCCATGACAGGCTCCTGATGAAACACGACAGAAGGCCAAAGGGCAGCGAGGACCAGCTGGAGTTCAGGCAGCAACAAACACAAACACACAGTGTGTCGTTGTGAACCAGCTGACCTCGGATCCCTCCAGTGTTCAGCGTCCGAACAGCCACTGATCATTTAGACAGTCTGAGGGACACGTCAGGATAAAAACTGGTTTGTTCAGAGCTTTAAACTCTCAAATCAGAGGTTTCTGATTTTACACCTTTGGTTTTTCTTTGAACACGTTTTTGTTACTTTACGTTAAAAATCTGTTTGTGTGAACCTCTGATGAACATCTGTTGTTTTATTTTGAAAATCCCTCAGTTCATTTTTAATTCTGCTGTTGGACAAACAGCAGGACGTGTTTGTCTCACACACACACACACACACACACACACACACACACACACACACACACACACACACACACACACTCACACACACACACACACAGTTAATGTTGAAGCTGTTGGATTCTAGGTCTCCATGGAAACAGAAAGAAACTCGTGTAAGATTACAAAAAAGTTTTTTCACGAAAACTTTAAACTCGAAGAGGACAACAATGACAACAACAACAACATCAACAACAACATCAACAACAACAAAAACATAATCAACAACAACATCAACAACCAGCACTACTTCCTGCCTCACCCTGACCCTTCCTCCTTCCTGTAGTCTGAATCGGTCACATGACCGTGGTTCTGTGGTTCTACCAGACATCTCCACAACCACATCAACAGACTGAGAGATGTTCTACAGGAAGGTTCCTGAGGTCAGAACAGCCACAGAGCTTCACCCAGATCAGTGGAGAACAGCTGATTGGTTCCTCCTAGAACCAGGCTCTCGAGAAGATCTGAGGCTCCTGCAGTGGAAACACATTCAGACAACGAGCTGGAGGCAGCAGAGAAGTTCTGGAGCAAAGAGGGACTGGGTCAGAACATCTCTGGAGCCTCATGGAGTTCTAACGGAGTTCTGACGGAGTTCTGATGGTCGGGAACAAGAACCGACAGAGGAACATCCAGCTGCCCAGTAAAGCAGTGAACGTGTTTCTGCTGGTTTTAAAGGAACCATCAGAACCCAAAAGGAAAACCAGCGTCTGGATGCAGACGGAGCTCCAGAGTCCATGAGAGGAACCTCTCCGTTAGGAGGACGAGGAGGAACGATCAGTAAGATGTCTGGATGGAGGTGGAGAAGATGACCAGAAAGGCCTCCTCTGAGTTAATAACTGGACCTGCTGACAAACGAAATCCATGAACCTGTTTGGAGACGCAGGTTTTTAAAAATGCTGATTACAAACGGAGGTGGGCAGATAAACAATGTTCAGATAAACAAGGTTCAGATAAACAAGGTTCAGGTAAACAAGGTTCAGGTAAACAAGGTTCAGGTAAACAAGGTTCAGGTAAACAACAACCAGAAGACCTCAAACCTCCAGAGAGTCCAACGTGGAGGAGCTTTATGAGGTTCAACCATCATCGTCATTATTATTATTGTTATTTTTCTTATTCTACTGGGTCTTATTAGAACCTGGTTCCTGATGCTCGTAGTTCTAAACTGTTCTTCTCTCAGTGTTTCAGTAGAAACATCCAGTGTGACTGAGAGGTTTGAAAACAGGAAGTGGTTTCATCCTGGAGGACAGATGCATCATGGGATGTTGTTGAGTGAACAGGTGTTTAGTCTGTTTATAGAGACTCAGAGTTGTGTGTTTGATCAGAGGTTCTACCTGCTGGAGGTTCTACCTGCTGGAGGTTCTGACAGGAGCTCACCTTCCCTCATGTGACCCGGGTTCTTGTGGTTCTGATGTTCTGCTGCACAGATGGAGAACTAACAGCTGCTAAAGACCACGAGCTCCAAAACACTGAAGCCTGTCAGAATGAATGAACGCCGATGGAACACGGACGGTTGTTCATGTGGTTCTGAGGTTCTTTAGGTTCTTTAGAGAACAGTTTGAAGAACCCACTCTGTGATGTTCTCTGAAGCATCGTTGTAGAGATGTTTCCTAAAGAACCCATTGTTGCTGATGTTCTCTGGAGCGCCATGTACGGTACCAAAAGGACCCTCTTTATAGTTCTCTGAGGCTCCTCTCAGGGTTCTTTAAAGAACTGTTGGAAAAATGTTTAATGAAGGGTTCTTTGGAGAACCCCTCATGGAGTCTAGGGGACGGTCTCTGAAGTTCTGTGAGAGCACCTTGTTTGTTTGTTCTTTAAAGAACCGTTTGAAAAAACCAAACCAAAATACCATCTGTGCTGAAGTTCTCTGGTAACTTATGGAGCCCGAAGGAACCAGTTCAGAACGTTTTTAAAAAGAGTGTTTTTAAGTTCTCTGGAGAACCATTTAGGAACCATTCTGTGGTTCTTCTTTGGGAGTTCTTTAAATAAACATTTGAAGAACGTCTAGAACAGGTTCTTTAGGAGGTCTTTGGGAGCTGCACTCATGGTGCCTAAAGAAAACATTTTTTGATGGTTGTTTTGGGGTTCTTTAGAGAACCTCTTGCTAAAAGGTTCTTTGTGGAACTAAGAGTGGTTCCTTTAGGGCCCATCACTGTGGAGAACCCTCTTTGGTTCTGTCTATTCAGGTCGGCGGTACTTCAGGTTTATTTTTCCCGTCACGTCCTCACGGCGTGTTTTTACGGTTCCTCTTAGTCCGTCTCTAAAGGCCTGAGCAGCCGTCGGTTCTGCGTCGGGGAAAGTGGAACATGAAAACTGATGATTGTAATAAAAGCAGAGCAGGGTGGAACTCTTTCCTTCCTCCCCTCCCTCCATTCATCCTCTGACCTCAAACACTCCCACGTGTTCTCCGGCAGGAAGCACAAACAGACGTTCTAACAGGAACAAGTGGCCTAAAACTGCAGCACAAAGTGGAGCAGCAGAGTGAAGTAGAGCAGAACTGAGACTCACAGTTGGAGGCTGAAGAACGTCTGCTGCTGGGCGCCTCCTGCAGGATCCGTCAGCAGGTTCTCCTGGAGGAGGAACCTCACAGCTCCATCAGATCCTCACGTCAAATCCACAACTTGTAGAACGTCTGCGGAGGTTCTCCTCCACAGCTCCGAGCCGCTGCAGCTGAATCCATCTGTTGCAACACGTCTGCTGCTGTTCTCCACTTTCACTCTCCTCCCTCTGAGCAGCAGGAAGGGGGCGGAGCTCTGGGTCCGCTGGCAGCCAATCAGCAGGCTCGGAGGGGGAGGAGAATGTGGAGGGAACCGGGAGGGGGGAGGAACCGAGAGGCGACTCAGAGGGAAACAGACAGAAGTATGTGGACGCT
Organism: Dascyllus trimaculatus; assembly: GCA_024666655.1. NCBI lineage: Eukaryota > Metazoa > Chordata > Actinopteri > Pomacentridae > Dascyllus > Dascyllus trimaculatus. The sequence goes on from JAMOIN010000706.1 coordinate 9,103, forward strand.
CAGACCTGTGGAAAATAAAGTTTCACAGCAGATTAGAGCCACAGAGTCAGAATGAGGAGGTTCTAAGTGGAACCTGCTCACTGCTGTGTTCCAGGGTCAAACCATCCTCCACGGAGGAGGCTCTGGTTCTTGTGTTGGACAGTCTCTGAACACCTCATGGTTCACTGTTTTCAGAACACCAGACCCAGGATGTCTGTTTGGTTCTTAGAGGAACCCAGACATGATGCTGGAACCTCCCAGGGTCACGGAGTTCATGACCTCTGACATGTGTTGTGTGTTTTGTTTTCATGTCTTTTCTTGGTGTCTGCTTTATTTTAGTGGTGTTTTTGTGTATTTTCATGGTTTGTTAGCATGTTCTTTTGTTGGTTTTGCATGTTTTTGTGTGTTGTCACGGTATGTTAGCATGTTTTTGTGGTGACTTTAGATCTTTTGTGGTGGTTTCATGTTTTTTCACGGTGTGTTAGCATGTTGTTGTGGTAGTCTTTCATGTTTTGTGGTGTTTTCTATGTTTTCATGGTGCTAGCATGCTTCTGTGTTGGTTTTCCATGGTTTTGTGGTGGCTTTATGTATGAGTCGGGGAGTCGAGCCTCCTGGCAGCAGGTTTGTGGATTTAAGTCTTATTTGTTGTCTGCAGCTCTTTTTCTCTTTCTGCTGCTTCATAAAGCTGCTCTGACATTTAAACACATTTCAGAGGCTGATTGAATTTAATGGATTCAGATTCAACATGTCTGTGTGTGTGTGTGTGTGTGTCTGTGTGTGTGTGTGTGTGTGTGTGTGTGTGTTACAGGCCATAAGTAGAGTTCTTGTTGGGCTGAAACTCGGCACCTCCTCCCCCCTGCCTCCCCCTTTAGTCCCCCTGTGTTCGCTCCATTTAACTGAAGCCACCAGCTACATGAATACATGAATACATGAGGAGCCGGAGCGCAGCCAGCAGCTCCATTACAACCTGCTGCTCTGCTCAGCTGCTCTCTGCAGGACACTAAAGCATGCAGAATGTGTTCTCAACGTGTTCTCAACGTGTTCTGTAATGCACCGATACCAGGCTCTGATTCTGTTTGTTCCACGCTTACAGTCACAGAGGAGGAAAGAAACCAGGAAATATTCACAGTGAAGAATCTGCAGTCAGAGAATTTAGACTGTGCTGATTAAAAATGACTCAGACTGATTAATCAGCTGTCTCAGTACCTGACATTCATTTAATAAAAAACAAATCTGCAGCTCTGATGTCTCTGTGGGGATTTAAGCTTCACTTTGCAGCTGTTTATGTCACTTCCTACTTGTTTTGCATCACTTCCTGGCTGTTTTGCATCACTTCTTGGTAGCTTTACATCACTTCTTAGTAGTTTCGCATCACTTCCTAGTTGTTTTGCATCACTTCCTGGTTATTTTACATCACTTCCTAGTAGCTTTACATCACTTCCTAATAGCTTTACATCACTTCCTAGTAGCTTTACATCACTTCCTAGTAGCTTTACATCACTTTTTAGTAGTTTTACATCACTTCTTAGTAGCTTTACATCACTTCCTAGTAGTTTTGCATCACTTCTTAGTAGGTTTACATCACTTCTTAGTTGTTTTGCATCACTTCCTGGTTGTTTTGCATCACTTCCTAGTAGCTTTACATCGCTTCCTAGTAGCTTTGCATCACTTCCTAGTAGGTTTACATCACTTCTTAGTAGTTTTGCATCACTTCCTGGTTGTTTTGCATCACTTCCTAGTAGCTTTACATCGCTTCCTAGTAGCTTTACATCACTTCTTAGTAGTTTTGCATCACTTCTTAGTTGTTTTGCATCACTTCCTGGTTATTTTGCATCACTTCTTAGTAGTTTTGCATCACTTCCTGGTTGTTTTGCATCACTTCCTGGTTGTTTTGCATCACTTCCTAGTAGCTTTACATCACTTCTTAGTTGTTTTGCATCACTTCTTAGTTGTTTTGCATCACTTCTTAGTTGTTTTGCATCACTTCCTGGTTATTTTGCATCACTTCTTAGTAGTTTTGCATCACTTCCTGGTTGTTTTGCATCACTTCCTGGTTGTTTTGCATCACTTCCTAGTAGCTTTACATCACTTCTTAGTTGTTTTGCATCACTTCCTAGTAGCTTTACATCACTTCTTAGTAGTTTTGCATCACTTCTTAGTTGTTTTGCATCACTTCCTGGTTATTTTGCATCACTTCTTAGTAGTTTTGCATCACTTCCTGGTTATTTTGCATCACTTCTTAGTAGTTTTGCATCACTTCCTGGTTGTTTTGCATCACTTCCTAGTAGCTTTACATCACTTCCTAATAGCTTTACATCACTTCTTAGTAGTTTTGCATCACTTCCTAGTTGTTTTGCATCATTTCCTAGTAGCTTTACATCACTTGTTAGTTGTTTTGCATCACTTCCTAATTGTTTTGCATCACTTCCTGGTTATTTTGCATTATTTCTTAGTAGTTTTGCATTACTTCGTAGTTGTTTTGCATCACTTCCTGGTTATTTTGCATCACTTCTTAGTAGTTTTGCATCACTTCCTGGTTGTTTTGCATCACTTCCTAGTAGCTTTACATCACTTCTTAGTAGTTTTGCATCACTTCCTAGTTGTTTTGCATCACTTCTTGGTTATTTTGCATCACTTCTTAGTTGTTTTGCATCACTTCTTGGTTATTTTGCATCACTTCTTAGTTGTTTTGCATCACTTCTTGGTTGTTTTGCATCACTTCCTAGTAGTTTTACATCACTTCCTAGTTGTTTTGCATCACTTCCTGGTTGTTTTACATCACTTCCTAGTATGTTTTACATCACTTTTTGGTTTCTATGCGTCACTTTGTGGTTGCTGTACATCACTTCCATTTCCTTCACTTCCTGGTTGTTTTACATCACTTCTTGGTTGTTTTGCATCACTTCCTGGTTGTTTTGCATCACTTCCTGCCAGTTTTATGTCACTTTCTGGTCCTATAAAGTCATATTTACAGTTTAATATTTTTTGACGAGATCTTCTGTGAAATCGGTTAAATGAAATTCTGCAGAGAAACAACACAACAGCATCTGTGGTTCTAATGAGAACACTGAGCTCCTACAGTGAGGAAGCATCGTCAGGATCCAGCTGTTACTGTTATCAAACGATGTTCGTCTCTCATCTGTTAAAGTCTGTTAACAAAGTCGACGTCATTGGTTTGTTTGTTTTCTCTTGTGGGGAATCAGACGGTTCTCACACCTGAAGCTGCTTCTTTAAAACAACCGCAGAGAAACAAACAAGTCGGAGCTTCGGTTCTACTACAGCAGAGTGTCAGTGAGGAGCAGTCAGACCATTCTACACCACAGAATTAAATAGTGATAGAGAGCTACAGTCAGACCATTCTACACTACAGAATTAAATAATGATAGAGAGCTACAGTCAGACCATTCTACACTACAGAATTAAATAATGATAGAGAGCTACAGTCAGACCATTCTACACTACAGAATTAAATAGTGATAGAGAGCTACAGTCAGACCATTCTACACTACAGAATTAAATAGTGATAGAGAGCTACAGTCAGACCATTCTACACTACAGAATTAAATAGTGATAAAGAGCTACAGTCAGACCATTCTACACTACAGAATTAAATAGTGATAGAGAGCTACAGTCAGACCATTCTACACTACAGAATTAAATAGTGATAAAGAGCTACAGTCAGACCATTCTACACTACAGAATTAAATAGTGATAGAGAGCTACAGTCAGACCATTCTACACTACAGAATTAAATAGTGATAGAGAGCTACAGTCAGACCATTCTACACTACAGAATTAAATAGTGATAGAGAGCTACAGTCAGACCATTCTACACTACAGAATTAAATAGTGATAAAGAGCTACAGTCAGACCATTCTACACTACAGAATTAAATAGTGATAGAGAGCTACAGTCAGACCATTCTACACTACAGAATTAAATAGTGATAGAGAGCTACAGTCAGACCATTCTACTTTGCAGAAAGAGAGCCGAGGACTGGACCAGAACAAACTGAAGCCAACAGGAGTCCTAAAATGTAAAGAAACAGAGCTGAGTGCAGAGCTCAAACCAACAGGACGACACAAGAACAGACCATCTGGAAATATGCCCAGTGACTCAACACACTCAGTAACACACACAGTAACACACTCAGTAACACACACAGTAACACACTCAGACACACACTCAGACACACACCCTGGCGGCTCTTTGAGCAGTAAAGCATCCTGGGAAAGCAGTTGTCCAGCTGCTGCTGCAGCCTCGAGGCCTTTACAGGAGAAATGCACATTAAATCAGCGACAGACCAAGTTTTTCCTCAGCAGAACGTTTCCTCTGAGCCGCTGTGACTCTGACAGAAGAGTCCGTCCACGAGTCCTCAGACAGAGCTGCTGCTGCTGGACCGAGGACCAGGATGTTCTCCTGCTCACAGGTCAGTTTGTTCTGCAGGTTTTTAGTTTGCAGATGAGTTTCCTTTTGTCTAAATTCAGTTTATCAATGATATCTAAAGTCTGAAACTCACCAAAGCAGCACAGCAGGAATAAAAACCCACCTGAACTCTGGAGTCTGCTGTCTGACGCTAACCAAGGTGATGCTGGTTAGCTCAGTTAGCTCGGTTAGCTCGGTTAGCTCGGCTAGCTCGGTTAGCTCGGCTAACTCGGTTAGCTCGGTTAGCTCGGTTAGCTTGGTTAGCTCGGTTAGCTCGGTTAGCTCGGTTAGCTCGGCTAGCTCGGTTAGCTCGGCTAGCTCGGTTAGCTCGGTTAGCTCGGTTAGCTCGGTTAGCTCGGTTAGCTCGGCTAGCTCGGTTAGCTCGGCTAACTCGGTTAGCTCGGTTAGCTCGGTTAGCTTGGTTAGCTCGGTTAGCTCGGTTAGCTCGGTTAGCTCGGCTAGCTCGGTTAGCTCGGTTAGCTCGGTTAGCTTGGATAGCTAGCGTAGCTCAGTATTAATAAAAGTCCTCAGCTTGACTCAAACACCTGAACAACAGCATCAAGGACCCAGACCGTGACATCTACCCTAAACACTCGGTCAGAAACATTCACTCATGTTGACGTCATCAGATCCAGCGTCTGCCTCCTGGTAGGTCGGGTTTGTTGGTTGTTGTGTGGTTTTAATGACGTTTACATGTGAAGAAAACTAAACTAAACGTTTTAACTCCATTAATGAGGCTCATCACTGGTAGCTTGGTCTCATGTCAAACTAGACTCAGCTTCAACGTTGCACCAATCAGCTGTTAGTTCCTCCTCGTGTCATGCTTCATGTACGGCTGTAGACGGAGCTACACCTTAAAGACTGTCATGTTAAAAACTACGTCCACCATCACAGCATCCTCCACCTACCTCCACCCACAGAGACTGTGATTGGCTGAGAGAAACTACAGAGGGTTGTTCCACTGCAGTAGAATGACAGTGAGCTACAGTCAGACCCTTCTACACCCTTCTACACCCTTCTACACCCTTCTACACCCTTCTACACCGTTCTACACCCTTCTACACCCTTCTACACCCTTCTACACCCGTCTACAACGTTCTACAACGTTCTCCAGACCCGTCATCGAGCTCCATGACTGGTCAGTAGAACGTCGTCCTGCTTTAATCCGTCTGTGGTGTTCAAAGGCTGCAGACTGCTGATCTTTCAGACGTCACCATGACTGAGTTTTATTTAGCATTAAACCAACGTGAGCGACCAGCTGTCAGACGTCAGATCTTCACTCCAGGATGAATCAGACTCGTTGATCAACTCTTCTCTGCAGTGAATCTCCTCCAGACCAGCTCCTGGTTCCTGTTTGACTCTCTGACTGCCTGAACCTGCACTAACCTGCCTGACCTTCAGCTGTTGTTCTGCAGCTTCAGCACTGAGGCATCCGACGCCTCCAGGAAACCTCCACAAAACCTCCAGGAAACCTCCAGGAAACCTCCAGAAAACCTCCAGAAAACCTCCAGGAAACCTCCAGGAAACCTCCAGGAAACCTACAGAAAACCTCCACAAAACCTCCAGGAAACCTCCAGGAAACCTCCACAAAACCTCCAGGAAACCTCCAGGAAACCTCCACAAAACCTCCAGGAAACCTCCAGGAAACCTACAGAAAACCTACAGAAAACCTCCAGGAAACCTCCACAAAACCTCCAGGAAACCTACACAAAACCTCCACAAAACCTCCAGGAAATCTCCACAAAACCTCCAGGAAACCTCCAGGAAACCTCCAGGAAACCTCCAGGAAACTTCCACAAAACCTCCAGGAAATCTCCACAAAACCTCCAGGAAACCTCCAGGAAACCTCCAGGAAACCTCCAGGAAACCTACACAAAACCTCCACAAAACCTCCAGGAAATCTCCACAAAACCTCCAGGAAACCTCCAGGAAACCTCCACAAAACCTCCAGGAAATCTCCACAAAACCTCCAGGAAACCTCCAGGAAACCTCCACAAAACCTCCAGGAAACCTCCACAAAACCTCCAGGAAACCTCCACAAAACCTCCAGGAAACCTCCAGGAAACCTCCAGGAAACCTCCACAAAACCTCCACAAAACCTCCAGGAAACCTCCACGAAACCTCCAGGAAACCTCCAGGAAACCTCCAGGGAACCTCCAGGAAACCTCCAGGGAACCTCCAGGTTTGTCTGAACACAGAAACACATGTAGAGTCTAACAGAGCAGCTTCACTGAGAGCTGAAGGATGTAAATACTTCAGTATAATTCTATGTACTTCTTTGCATGTCTGTATACTTATGTGTACTCCTGTGTACTCCTGTGTACTCCTGTGTACTCCTGTGTACTCCTGTGTACTCCTGTGTGTACTCCTGTGTACTCCTGTGTGTACTCCTGTGTACTCCTGTGTGTACTCCTGTGTACTCCTGTGTGTACTCCTGTGTACTCCTGTGTGTACTCCTGTGTGTACTCCTGTGTACTCCTGTGTGTACTCCTGTGTGTACTCCTGTGTACTCCTGTGTACTCCTGTGTGTACTCCTGTGTACTCCTGTGTACTTCTGTGTACTCCTGTGTGTACTCCTGTGTACTTCTGTGTACTCCTGTGTACTCCTGTGTACTCCTGTGTACTCCTGTGTACTCCTGTGTGTACTCCTGTGTACTCCTGTGTACTCCTGTGTGTACTCCTGTGTGTACTCCTGTGTACTCCTGTGTGTACTCCTGTGTACTCCTGTGTACTCCTGTGTACTCCTGTGTACTCCTGTGTGTACTCCTGTGTACTCCTGTGTACTCCTGTGTACTCCTCAGGTTCGGCTCGTCGATGTTTCGGTCATAAATCCTGTTTACTGCCGGTTCAGTTCATCAATAACCATCGACAGGAAGACGGATGTCTGAGAGCAGCTCTGCAGAGTCTGGAGAACAGCTGGAGCCGGAACCCGAGAACCCAAGAACCCGAGAACCTGAGAACCCGAGAACCCGAGACCACAACCACCCAGAGTCCTTTATTAAAGTCTCTGTGTACTACATATGTACATATAAAGTACACATCTATACTGCATGTCTGGACGTCTCCTCACTTCTTCCAGCTCCTCATAAAGAACCAACAGACTTCAGAACTTCTGACGTTCTACTGTTGAACTCAGCAGAACCGGTTTGTCCTGATCAGAACTCTGAAGACATGAAGTCCGTTTAGACGAGCTCCTGGTTCTAGATTCCAACATTCAGGTCTACGGATTCACCAGGACCAGAACCAGTGTGTGTGTGTGTGTGTGTGTGTGTGTGGTTGTGTGTGTGTGTGTGTGTTTTCCTCTCTGCAGTTTAATTCATTTCTCAACCAGAACAACACTAAATGTCAGACTGAACAAGATCAATAACCACACACACACACACACACACACACACACACACACACACACAACCTGAAGTTCCAGTGCTGCAGCAGGAAGTGATGTCATCAGGCGTTGAGCGCTGACATCACCCCCGGAGGACCAATGAGATCATGAAGAACCTCAGAGTTAAAGGGTTCATCAGACTGAAACCACAGCAGCAGTTCATCACATGAGCCGCTGGAAAACATCAAATCACATAAAATAAGAGTTTGCTGTAAAAGTTTCACCTCCTGAAGTTTCCTCTTTTGGATCCTGGTCAGTTTAATGAACCACAAAGACTCGTTCATGTCAAAGTGAGAACAGACGTCAGTTAATTAATGAGGAGTGGTGGTTGGTGCTGATCAGGATGGAGCAGGTTGAATATCAGAGTCTAGAGACGAGCTGCTCTCTGTTCACTTCACAGGGGTTCTCTGACTCAGCTGGACCTCCAGCTGCCTCCACCTCCAGCTGCCTCCACCCCTCCACCTCCAGCTGCCTCCACCCCCCAGCGTCCGTCAGCAGCTTGTTCCCATTCAATGAGCTGCAAATTAGACTGACCTCCTCCATCCATCTTCCTCCATTCAGACCTCTGTCAGACCACACACAGCCGAGAGAGCTGGAGACCAGCAGACTGGAGACTACAAAACTACACAACAGGAAACTAGGAAACTACAAATATGGAAACTAGGAAACTACAAATATGGAAACTAGGAAACTACAACACTGGAAAACTACAACAATGAGGTGAAATGAAACAAAACCCCCCAAAAAACTACAAAAAAGAAACACAGCAACAAACATAAAACACAAAATGACCTCAAACCCATAGAAAACCCCTTAAAGCAGCAAGTTTGTGTAAATATTAAACAAAATTCTCCTAAAACCATGTGAAGAATCTGCATTTTGTTCCAGTGAAGCTGAAGTTTGTTTCTGAAAACACTCAAACCGTAGAAACACATTTCCTGAAATCAGACCAAATATTAATAAAGGTCCTCCAGGACTTTAGATGCTGCTGCATCCATTTACCCTCCACCTTTACAAGCCTTCCAGGACCTGCTGCTGAGGAACATCCACACATCATGATGCTGCCACCACCGTGCTTCATGTCATGATGCTGCCACCACCGTGCTTCACATCATGATGATGCCACCACCGTGCTTCACGTCATGATGCTGCCACCACCATGTTTCACGTCATGATGCTGCCACCACCATGCTTCACGTCATGATGCTGCCACCACCGTGCTTCATGTCATGATGCTGCCACCACCATGCTTCACGTCATGATGCTGCCACCACCATGCTTCACGTCATGATGCTGCCACCACCGTGCTTCACATCATGATGCTGCCACCACCATGTTTCACGTCATGATGCTGCCACCACCGTGCTTCATGTCATGATGATGCCACCACCGTGCTTCACGTCATGATGCTGCCACCACCGTGCTTCATGTCATGATGCTGCCACCACCGTGCTTCACATCATGATGCTGCCACCACCGTGCTTCAACCCATGATGCTGCCACCACCATGCTTCACATCATGATGCTGCCACCACCGTGCTTCACATCATGATGCTGCCACCACCGTGCTTCACATCATGATGCTGCCCACCATGCTTCACATCATGATGCTGCCACCACCGTGCTTCACGTCATGATGCTGCCACCACCGTGCTTCACGTCATGATGCTGCCACCACCATGCTTCACCTCATGATGCTGCCACCACCGTGCTTCAACCCATGATGCTGCCACCACCGTGCTTCACATCATGATGCTGCCACCACTGAAGCTTGTATCTCCTTCAGAGGAGTCATAGGAGTCTCGGTGGCCTCCTCACTCGTCTCCTTGTTGCTCATCAGTTTCTGTTCTGGACATTGACTGAAGACAACTCAGACCTTGATGCTGTCAGCAGGTTGTGGAGGAACATCTCAGCTTTCCAGACATGTCTGCTGTGATATTGGGCGTTAGCAGCTACTGAAGGTGTAAATCACACTGAATCTATAAATCTGTGCATCCTGTTTGTGTTTTCACACTCCTGATGTCTAGAAGTGTGATCAGGTGGTGTCTCCATGATGCGTCCATCATCTCCTGTCAGAGTGAGCTGGTCTGGTTGGAACCTGCTGCATCTCCACCGTTTCTGCTCTGAGAAACTCCAAAGTCGCCGACAGCAGCTTTAACTGGAGACCTGGCTCTGGACCAGCTGTTACCAAGCAACCAGCGGCAGCCTCCGGACCGCAGCTATAAGAGGAAACTCTGCAGGAGTGTTTGGTCAGTCCAGGGATGTATGCTGTCACCATGGCAACGCAGAGGTCCAGTCCGGTTAAACAGATTCATAGTGAGAGTTTAATGAGCGTCCAGCACAAACCAGAGGGAGGAGATCAGAACTCTGGAACTCTGTGGACCTCCGGCTGGTGATCTACTGAACTCTTCATTTTAGCTTCACTGACTTTTATTGTGTTTTCTCAAAATACACAAATAACCATGAAAAACATCCACCGACAGAAAACTAACCTGGTAACTTCATGACTGCTTCACTGATTCTGAGCCTGGGCTGTTTGTCTTCCATGACAAACCAAAGCTCCGGGTTCCTCCTCCTCTTCAGGCAGGAGGTCAGAGGTCAGAACATCCATCAACCAACCATGGAGCTGCTGCTGGGGGTCGCCACGGCAACACTGTGACTGACAGCTCGTATCTGACACACACACACACACACACACACACACACACACACACACACACAGGTTCTGTAGATGAACTAAGAAGGAACGTTCATGATGCTGAGACCTCCACCAGTTTTCTCTGGACCGTTCCGTGGTGTAAAAAAGGTTGCAGATTTTTTTTATTTTAACATTTTTTTTAATTAAAATGTGTCCTAAACGAATAAAATGACTTTTTACTGTTAGATGTGTGCAGGAGGTCCTCGGTTTACAAACCAGATCTGTTCCTACGACGCATCATGAGATGATTTTCAGTGGAAGTTGGATTTTTTACCTAAATTATATCGCAGCAATGAACAGTGGAGAACTCAGTGATGTTTTCTTCTTCGTGACTCAGACTCCTTTTCCACTGAGCTGGTTCCAGGTCTAGTCCAGACCCAGAGCCTGACTTAGCTCCACTTCTTTGTGTTTCCACCTCCTAAGCACCGACTCCAGGTTCTATAAACTGGAGCTCAGCAAGCACCAACTCTTTGCTGGTCCAGAGCTAAGCACCGAGTACGTCAGGGGCTGGGGGCGGGGTTATGGTGACCAACCATCAATGGTGGAAAGGGACACACAAGCGCTAATTAGTGTCCTTGTTCTCCAGGACGTCCCTGGTCCCATCACACATGTATTGGAATGACTCCCGGGACACACGGAAGTTTAGCACAAACTGTTGACCTGAAATCCGCTACAGTTGTGTCCCACCAGTAGCGTGATCACGGATGTGTCCAGGCAACAGGAGGACCTCCGCCTCACAATCAGCCTTAAGACCATCTATAGAGATAAACATAGATATTATCATCAACTTACTGCGTTTGTTTAACTGCTATGTAATGGATGCTAGCGTAGTGGTTTTATGGAGACCCAATGGATCCAACTGGACTCCAAACAGGTTCTTAGGAGGAACCAGATTAGAACCAGCTAAGAACCAGAACTAGGACCTGGTTCTTCTTGGTGGAGGGGGGGTCTTAGTGTTACTATGTTCACTGCTGTGCATCAGCAGCTCGTTCTCAGACGAGCATCGTATCATTTTTGAACCAAACCTCTGAAGTCCAGATGAGGTTTGTTCACTAATTTATGGGAGTCGTCTGAAACCATGAAACATCCTAAACTGAGGACCTGCAGGGTCAGACTGACGAGACGGAAGTGGCAGGAAGACGATGTAGTCATTTTTCAAAATAAAACACCCTACAGATTCTGCTGGAAATAAAATAAAACGTTTTTGTTCTTTCTGTGCAGCCCGGTACCAGATGACCCTCGGCCTGGTACCGGTCTGAGGCCCGATGTTTGGGGACCTGAAGGACTGTTTATATTTGAAGCTTCAGCTGGTTCTAAACCAGAACACGCTGCTGCAGACGCCTCCATCAGATCTCTATCAGATTATTGATCAGCAGCGATCGATCGATGCTCAGGTCACCTTCATCTGTTTGTCTGCTTCCCTTCAAAGTGTCAGCCACTGGTCAGAACCTCCTGCTGGTCCTGGTCCTGGTCCTGGTCCAGCTCATCCATCCAGTCCAGCTGCTGATCCTCTGAACTCCTTTAGTTTGCATTTAAGTTATTTACAGGTTCTGAGATGCGTCTCGTTTCTTTATCTCTGCAGACGTTGTCGTGGTTTTAAATCTTTTTATGGGGGTCTGATTTCTTTTTGTAAGGATTTTCCAGCTGTGTGGTTCAAACTATTCAAACTGATTGTTGTAGCAGAAATAAAATCAGAAACCTGGGGTTATAATCATGGACTGTCCATATAAATACATGTGTGTGTGTCTGAACAGGGTTCCTCCACTGGAGCCTGGACACAGACATCAGGTTCATTCTGTTTATCTGAAAACTGAATCTCCATGTTGGTCACTAGATGATGTTGCCTTAAAGTCAGACATCTGTTAGCTTCTCTCCTGCTCCCTGTGCTCATTAAACTACATTTTAACACAGATGAACTACAGTAACTCTCCTGGCAGCTTTGCATCTGTTGAGGTCTTCTTACAAACAGTTTCTTCTTTGCTCAGCAGCTCCTGATGTTTCCTGAGAGCCGTCTGAGCTGGGTCAGGGTTGTTCTGATCCGTGAAGGAAGCCTCGGCCTTCAGTTCTCTCTCTCTGTTCCAACAGAGTTCAGCTGTGATCCTCAACATCTGCATCCCAGCTGCTCGTCACCTGAACGTCTCAGAGCTGAAACCGTCCATCAGAACCAACCAACCCACACAGAACCAGCCGGGTTCTGTTTAACGTCAGAGAAAAAACCTCCACGAAGACCCTGAGAGCACAAAGACCTGGTTCCTCCTGTTGTCTGATCCAATCCACAGTTTATCCTGCAGCTGCTCATAACTTCATGAATGCTAATGCTAATGCTAATGCTATCTCATTTAACAAACTGCTGGATCAGAACCAGAAGGTTTCATCTGAAGAGTCGGACCAGTCAGAGGAGAGGATTCAAAAACACACAACTGAAGAAGTAAAGGAGCTGCTGTTTGATTCACCTGGATCCATCTGCTGCAGGTTTCTACAGGTAGCCAGGTGTGTGTGTGTATGTGTGTGTGTGTGTGTGTGTGTGGGCGGTAAAAGTGCGACACTCCCTGAAACAAATCTCTGTCTGCTGACTCACCAGCTGCCCACACAGAGACGATCTGAGCATGTGCAGGAAGCTTCTGAACACCTGTCAGGACCCAACAGTAAAGACACACACACACACACACACACACACACACACACACACACACACACACACAGTAGAAAATACTCACCTGGAGAAGAAAAATGTCTCTGATTAAACAAACTGAGCTCAACAGAGTCGACACAGCTGGTTAGCAGGAACCTGTTCTATTAAACCAGTTGGAACTGGTTCTATTAGACCAGTTAACCAGATGATCCAGGTTTGGGTTCCAATAAGCAAATCAACAGGTCAAGTGCAACTGCTCTGGAAATCTGACCGGATCCAGAGCAGGCTAACTGTCAGGCTAACCTCCAAGCTAACAGCCAGGCTAACTGTCCAGCTAACACTAAGGATAACCATCAGGCTAACAGGCTAACAGTCGGGTTCACAGTCTGCTAACTGTCAGAGAGCAGAACATCCGTTAGCCTGATTCTGAGCATTAAAACATCGTCCTATTAGAACCAAACAACGTTCTGTCACCTCACTGGTACCACCTGAAACAGAACCAGAACCACTGAGAACCAGAACCACTGAGAACCAGAACCACTGAGAACCAGAACCTCCGTCTGGTTCTCAGTGGTTCTGGTTCTGCTGTTTGCTGCAGAAGCAGAGGCAGCAGCGACCTGTTAGTCGGACCTCTCTGAGTCTGCAGCTGCTCAATAATGGATGAAGGCTTTTATTCCACAGCAGAACCTGCAGAGGAGAATGTTCTGACACAGCAGGAGGCGCTAATGGATCCCAGAGGGAAGCCGTGGATCAATACCCAGAACCAGGATCAAAGGTGGAGCAGTCAGAGCCCAGATCAGACAGAACAGAGGCTTTAATGAGAGCAGAGGCCGACTGGAGTCGTTAATGAGAATATTCAGCCTGCAGAGTCTCGATCAGACGTCTGGTCTCACCGACCCGTCCACACGTTTGGATCAGAACCGCTGTCAGCGCTTCATTTACAGCTTCTCTGTTAAAGTCGTAGAAATCTGAGCAGAAGAAACAACATTCAACAAACACGACCTCAAAATGTCCTCGTAGCTTCAGTCGTAGCGTCACAGAAGACGTTCCAGCTCTCCTCTTGGACGACAGGTGGAACGTCTCCAGGCAGGTCCAGGTGGTCGAAGCTACGAGGACATCCAAGACCACGATCCTCAGCGGTCCTCTGACTCCTCTGAGCTCCTGTCAGCAACACGTCTGACTCCATCTGAACTTCAAAGGCTCCATTAGAAGGCGCTTCAAATATTCATAAGTTCAGCCCTCAGTGTGTAATCAATAACCGCCTCACAAACACACCAAAACTACGCTACACAACCCAACACACAAACATAACACAACCCAACAAATGACACAACACACCAACACACACTGCAGCAAACTGCACCAGATTCCGTCTCAGGATGAAGAGAAGTTTTATTCAATGATCACATCCTTTTGGTCGTTACCTCCAAATGTTGTTCACGTTCATGATTCAGGATCACAGAAGAAAGTTAGCAGAAGGTTCCCAAGATACTGTGACTGACAGCTGATTGGCTGATTAATACTGGACTAAGAAAGAAGGACTACAAACATGGCTGCCTCCATCAGCAGTGCATGATGTAATAGTGGTTCTATGAGCAGCACAAATCTAACAGCAGCTTCACCACAGCTGTTACTGACAATATTACCACAGCCTCAATACACGTTCTAGCAGGTTCTACTAGGTTCTACTAGGTTCCAACCAGTTCTAGTAGTGTCTAGCAGATTCTAATAAGTTATAAAATGTTCTCACAAGTATTAACAGGTTCTAACAAGTTTTAACGTGTTCTAACGTGTTCCAACAGGTTCTTACAAGTTCTAAAATATTCTACATCTTCACTGTGAATCAACACTTGAAGCTGAAACTGCTTTAAAACCTTCAGCGAGGCCAAAAACAGCTGCTGGTTGTTCCTCCATCAGGAGGAACCAGGAGGAACCAGAGAACTCTACGTCCCTGAGAACCCGTTGAATGTTTCTGCAGATCAGATCCATGTTCTGGTCACAAGTCAAAAGAGTTCAACAACAAAACCCCACAGATCCATCATCCCCCCTCCGACAGCCCGTTGCTACGAGCTACCGTCGCATCCCGTCAATCAGCGGCGGGAAACAAAGCAGCGTCGCCGTGACAACACAAAGACCTGCCGATGACTCAATGGAGCGACGGAGCTTCATTCTGCTGGAGGCACCGAGTCGCATTCATGAGTTCAGGTTTAAGAGGATTACCGGCTGCTTTGTAGCGACGCTAACGAGGCTAATTAGAGCGAACGGAGAGACGACGGGAGAAGAAGAAGAAGAAGAAAACAGCAACAGAACACAAGAACCAGAAAATATCAACAGGAAGATGTTTCACCATGCTGGGTGTATCTCCAACATCACAAGTAGCTGGAGATACATCCAGCATGGTGGAACGTCTTCCCACAGCTGATGAGTCTGGAGAGGCTGGAGCATGGAGGTAGTTTAATACCTACAGGAGGAGGAGATAAGACCACCACAGAGAGACACTGAACCATGAAAACTAAACCAGACGGACCACAGTGGAAAATAAACAACCTTAACATTGAAGTCACATGACTGATCAGCTGTTTCTGACATAGAAACAACAGTGGTGGTGCAACGGTTCAGTCTCTGGGCTGCTGATCAGAAGGTCAGAGGATCGAACCCCAATGCCTCCATTGTTTGGCCCTTGATCAAGGCCCTCAACCCTTCCTGCTCCAGGGGCCGAACCATGGCTGAGCCTGACTCTGACCCCAACTGGGACATGAGAAAACAACATTTTACAATGCTGCAGACATGTTTTCAGGACAAATAAAGCTTTCTTCTTCTGCTTCAAACATGGCCGACACCAGGTCAGACGTTTCTGTCACTGCTTCCTGTCAATACTTCCCGTCGTTGCTTCCTGTCACTGCTTCCTGTCACTGCTTCCTGTCGTTGCTTCCTGTCACTACTTCCTGTCAGTGCTTCCTGTCGTTGCTTCCTGTCACTGCTTCTTGTCGTTGCTTCCTGTCACTACTTCCTGTCAGTGCTTCCTGTCGTTGCTTCCTGTCACTGCTTCCTGTCGTTGCTTCCTGTCACTACTTCCTGTCAGTGCTTCCTGTCGTTGCTTCCTGTCACTGCTTCCTGTCACTGCTTCCTGTCGTTGCTTCCTGTCACTACTTCCTGTCACTGCTTCCTGTCGTTGCTTCCTGTCACTGCTTCCTGTCGTTGCTTCCTGTCGTTGCTTCCTGTCGTTGCTTCCTGTCACTGCTTCCTGTCACTGCTTCCTGTCACTACTTCCTGTCGTTGCTTCCTGTCACTGCTTCCTGTCGTTGCTTCCTGTCACTACTTCCTGTCACTGCTTCCTGTCACTACTTCCTGTCACTGCTTCCTGTCACTGCTTCCTGTCACTACTTCCTGTCACTACGTCCTGTCACTACTTCCTGTCACTGCTTCCTGTCACTGCTTCCTGTCACTACGTCCTGTCACTACTTCCTGTCACTGCTTCCTGTCACTGCTTCCTGTCACTACTTCCTGTCACTGCTTCCTGTCACTACTTCCTGTCACTGCTTCCTGTCACTGCTTCCTGTCACTACTTCCTGTCACTGCTTCCTGTCACTGCTTCCTGTCACTACTTCCTGTCACTGCTTCCTGTCACTGCTTCCTGTCACTACTTCCTGTCACTGCTTCCTGTCACTACTTCCTGTCACTGCTTCCTGTCGCTACTTCCTGTCACTGCTTCCTGTCACTGCTTCCTGTCACTGCTTCCCGTCGCTGCTTCTTGTCGTTGCTTCCTGTCACTACTTCCTGCCGCTGCTTCCTGTCACTACTTCCTGTCACTACTTCCTGTCACTGCTTCCTGTCACTACTTCCTGTCACTACTTCCTGTCACTACTTCCTGTCACTGCTTCCTGTCACTACTTCCTGTCACTACTTCCTGTCACTACTTCCTGTCACTGCTTCCTGTCACTACTTCCTGTCATATTCAGCTGCTGTTTTTCGTCACTGTCTTCTGTTTTTAGTTGCTTCTTCCAGTCTTCAGCCACTGTTTCGGGTCATCTCCTACAGTCCTGGACCTGGGTCTGGACTATGACATCACAGTTGGCCTCGGCGTGTAAGCTGACATGAGGAGTGATGTCATGAATGGCTGCTGTCGCCGCCATGATGGGATTTCTTCTTGTTGGCGCGGCGTGGAAGCCTGAGAGCGATTTAGACGTTCCTCTGTCAGTGTGTTCCCACAAAGCTCATTAGCCATGTATGGAGGGGCGCAGCCAGAAGTCATTTGTTTGTCTTTAAGCAGCTAAACTGGCTTTTATCCTGCTGATAATACACAGATTAGCATGTGAAAACCACAAAGACACACACACACACTCTCCCAGGCCTCCTGTTGTGTAGCGTGTGATGATTACAAAGTGTGTGTGTGTGTGTGTGTGTGTGTGTGTGTAGGCGGCTAGTTAACACACTAATGAGTCCAGCAGCTGACAGTGTGTGTTGACATGCTGTGTGTGTTAGCATAGATGCTAATGAGCTGCTCAGCTTTACTGAACACTGAAGACTTCATCTGCTGCACGTTGTTTTAACTCACTGCTTCTGACAGCCTGCCAGACGACCTCAACGCGTTCTACACCCGCTTTGAGGCTACAAACAACAACACAGAGACACACCTGGACCACCGGACCCCCTTCACCGCCACCAACAGTCTCATCAGGTACATGAAGTCCTGAAGAGGATCGACCCCCATAAGGCAGCAGGACCAGACAACATCCCAGCCCTGACCCCAGAGCATTTATCACCGAGCTGATATCTTCACCTCCATGTTCAACCGTTCCCTCAGCCAGAGCACAGTCCCCTCCTGCTTCAAAACCACAACCATCATCCCCCTCCCCAAGAAGAGCCCACCTACCTGCCTGAATGACTACAGACCAGTGGGACTGACTCCAGTCATTATCAAGTGTTTTGAGAGAGTGGTACTGGCCCACATCCAGAGCAGCATACCGGACACACTTGACCCCTGCAGTATGCCTACAGGCCCAACAGGTCCACCTCAGACGCCATCTCAGCTGTCCTCCACTATTCCTTGTCCCACCTGGAAAACAAAGACTCCTACATCAGGATGCTCTTTGTGGACTACAGCTCCGCCTTCAACATGGTCATCCCCCACAAACTCACCTACAAACTGTCCACACTTGGCCTCCACCCTCTGCGACTGGCTCCTAGACGTTCTGACCGGCAGGCTCCAGTCTGTCAGGATTGGAAATAGGACATCGGCCAGCATTACCACAGATATTGGAGCTCCACAGGGATGTGTCCTCAGCCCCATCCTCTACACCCTGTTCACATACGACTGCATCGCCTCCCACAAGGACAACATCATCCTGAAGTTTGCTGACGACACTGCAGTGATCGGACGCATCACTGTGGGGACGAAGCGGCCTTCAGGATGGAGGTGGCCGGTCTGGTGTCATGGAGCGAGGACAACAACCTCACCCTCAACACAAACAAGACCAAGGAGATGATAGTGGACATGAGGAAGGAGAGGAGACCTCATTTTATTTGTGTATAATATTTTCATACTTACTGCTGGTCATCGGGTAAATAATGGACAGCAAAGTAAGAATATCATTGTACAGGGAAACGTCTTTACTGTGACCATGACAATAAAACTCTGAACCTTTGAATCTGTTGTTTTCACCCACTGTTAGTAGTACTAGTGCTAGTAGTACAAGAAGTAGTACTAGTAGTAGTAGTAGTACTAGTACTAGTACTAGTAGTACAAGAAGTAGTACTAGTAGTAGTAGTAGTACTAGTACTAGTACTAGTAGTACAAGAAGTAGTACTAGTAGTAGTAGTAGTAGTAGTAGTACTGAGGCGGTCCAGACTGGATGGACGGACCAGAACCGTGTCTGCTGCTGTGTCTGTTTGAAGACCTTCCTGGACCTTTAGGCCTTCATCCATTATTCACAGCAGCTCTCTGACCTTCAGCTGTTTATCACAACTCAGCAGATCAATCAGCTCATTGATCGTTCAGAAGGTCAAAGTCTTTGCTCTGTCCCACTCAGTAAACCGGACTTCCTCATTAATCCAGGTTCAGATTCAATCCACGATGAAACACGACGTTAGGAGGAACCAGGTCCAGGATGGAGCTGCTTCCAGTCCGGCTCTGAGCTACCAGCAGCTTCTACACGGGTTCAGCTGCTGGTCTGAAAATCACAGAAAACCAGTTCCTGAACAGACCAGACTCTGGACGTCTGCAGAGGAAACACAAAACCATTCAGGAAGCTGGGAATCTTTGGCGTCGGCCATGTTTGATGATGTCAGAAGCAGCTAATCAGTCATGTGACTTCACTGTTAAAGTTGTTTCAGTTCCAGCAGCAGTTTCATTTTTCTCTTGTCCACAGTCCCAGAATGTCTCCAGTCAGTAGGACTCAGAATGATGGAACCAGAAACATTTCACTGATCATTTATTTTACGAAAATATAAAACGTGAACCAACAGGTTTCCTCAGACGTTAAAACTCTGGAGCCAAGGATGATTCATAGATATAGATATTTAAATGTCTCCATGTTTCCTCTACAGACGCTTCCTCTCTGCCTGCTAATGATTGTGGAAAAAGGTTTGTGAAGCACGGTGGTGGCAGCATCATGATGTGAAGCACGGTGGTGGCAGCATCATGATGTGAAGCACGGTGGTGGCAGAATCATGATGTGAAGCACGGTGGTGGCAGCATCATGATGTGAAGCACGGTGGTGGCAGCATCATGATGTGAAGCACGGTGGTGGCAGCATCATGATGTTGTGAAGCACGGTGGTGGCAGCATGGTGGTGGCAACATCATGATGTGAAGCACGGTGGTGGCAGCATCATGATGTGAAGCACGGTGGTGGCAGCATCATGATGTGAAGCACGGTGGTGGCAGCATCATGATGTGAAGCACGGTGGTGGCAGCATCATGATGTGAAGCATGGTGGTGGCAGCATCATGACGTGAAGCACGGTGGTGGCAGCATCATGTGGGGATGCTTCCTGGCAGGCACTGGTTTCCAGTAAGACAGTGTTCTACAGACTGGTCATTGAGCAGTGTAGAAAACTGTCTTGCTGGAAACCAGTCTGTGGTTTCTGCTGAATGTCTGGTGGTGCGTTCAGGGACCCACTAAAAACATCACAGCTGCAAACTCAGCCAGAAATAAATGAAAGTGGAGAAAAGCCCAGAAAACATAGCAGATCTAAGCCAAACCAGACTCTTCAGGACCAAGATGTTGAGGGAGAAACAGAAAACCTGGGGCTCTGTGCTGAAGAGGCTATGCTAGCAGTTTCCCTCTGGTTCCAGTCTTTGTGCTAAGCTATGCTAGCAGATGCATCAGTATGACCGCTTCCTCCCGGCTCCAGTTAGATATATTCAGAGATAATGAGACGTCTTCACACGACATTCTGATCCGTGGACGAACACATTTAGTTTTTACGGCTCCATGTTCAGGTGATCTGGTGTTCAGGTGATCTGGTGTTCAGGTGATCTGGTGTTCAGGTGATCTGGTGTTCAGGTGATCTGGTGTCACATTCTGGATGTTTGACATTCTCTTTGCTCAGACTCTGAACGTTTTCTTCTTGGTCCATTTTAAGTGCTGAAGTGGCTTTAATGAGTCGTCCCAGTGTGAAGCTCAGATTCAGGTTAATCTGAGGTTCTAGGTGGAACCTGAAGGCCTCAGCTGGTCTGTTAACGGAGACCAGCAGCAGCATCAGTCCTGACTTCACACTCTCAGGCTTCATCTTCCTCCAGCTCCTCTTCAGTCTCTGAGCTCTGATTGGCTGAAAGA
>JAMOIN010000706.1:35000-45023 GCA_024666655.1 Dascyllus trimaculatus
TGCCAGAGGTTCTACTATCAGAGGTTCTACTGTCAGAGGTTCTACTTCCAGAGGTTCTACTTCCAGAGGTTCTACTGCCAGAGGTTCTACTGTCAGAGGTTCTACTGTCAGAGGTTCTACTGTCAGAGGTTCTACTGCCAGAGGTTCTACTATCAGAGGTTCTACTGTCAGAGGTTCTACTATCAGAGGTTCTACTGCCAGAGGTTCTACTGTTAGAGGTTCTACTGTCAGAGGTTCTACTATCAGAGGTTGTACTGTTAGAGGTTCTACTGTTAGAGGTTCTACTGTCAGAGGTTCTACTGCCAGAGGTTCTACTGTCAGAGGTTCTACTGTCAGAGGTTCTACTGTCAGAGGTTCTACTATCAGAGGTTGTACTGTTAGAGGTTCTACTGTCAGAGGTTCTACTGCCAGAGGTTCTACTGTCAGAGGTTCTACTGCCAGAGGTTCTACTATCAGAGGTTCTACTGTTAGAGGTTCTACTGTCAGAGGTTCTACTGTCAGAGGTTCTACTGCCAGAGGTTCTACTATCAGAGGTTGTACTGTTAGAGGTTCTACTGTCAGAGGTTCTACTATCAGAGGTTCTACTGTCAGAGGTTCTACTATCAGAGGTTCTACTGTCAGAGGTTCCACTGTCAGAGGTTCTACTGTCAGAGGTTCTACTGTTAGAGGTTCTACTTCCTGGGTTTCTCTGCGTTTTTTCCGTCTGTTGCTTCCAATCAGGTGAGATCAGCCTCACCTGTCCTACGGAGGCCTGTTGGTGCCACAAAACTGACTGAGGCAGAAAAATCCACCTGGACTTGAATCACTGAGACCAGGAGAAGGTAAACGATCCATGAGATCATCAAACATCCCGACGTCTGAACTCTGAAGCTTTGTTTTTACTGAAACTGACGACTTTTGAATGTCTGAGCTTTGACTTTATAAAATCTGAGTTCTGAACTTTTGAATTTTAAACTGTTGATTCTTTATTTTCTCTGTAAAACATAAGAACTGATTTTTAACGGATCAAACAGTGAACAGCTGATTTATGTGTTTCAGGTAAGACTGAGGTTCAGGTTGGACCTGCAGATTCACCTGATTCACTGCGACGCTCTCAGAACCTCTAGAACCTCCAACAGAACCAGACTCAGTCTCCAGTCACTCTGTTGTTCCTGATAGTTCTGTTCTCCTCCAGCAGGACGACGGCGCCTCCTGCTGGACTCATGGACTTACTGCAGCTTCACTTCTTTGGTTTGTGTTTGGAGGCTTCATGAAGCTTCGAGGCTCCAGCTGAGTGTTTTCAGTAACGTCGGGTCATTTATTCACGTTCTCATAGCAGCATCCAGACGCTACGAGGACGACCATGACCTGGACTGAGGACCTCCACAGACATGTTGGAGACACATTTATAAAGAGTGAGAAACTCAGGAGACGCCTTCATGATCTTCATCTTTATTCACACAAACATCAGATCTTCATCAATAAATTAAACCTCGTTAAAAAAGTCAAATAAAAAGGAACGTCTCGTGTTCAGAGCCATAAACATTCTACAGACTGAGGAAATATAAAAACGGTTTTCTACTCAGAGAAAAAGTAAAACCTTAAACATACGTGAAGGTTGGACCTCCAGGTTACAGACGGTTCACCTCCAGTTATTGCAGTTTGTTCAACAGTCGATGATCAGAAAGTAAAAGTTTGTATCTGTCAGCTGGTAAATCAAACCTGAACCGAGTCGAGTCTCTGGTCTCACCTTAAACCTTCAACAGACCCTGACGGACGTCACCGACCTGCATCGTCACACAGTTAATGGTTTTATTTACAGACACGCCAGGAGGAAGCAGCTTTTATTCTGAAAGTCACCGGAAACACCTGAACTGGAAATGAAACTAAAACGGAGCGTTGTGTTTGACATCGCTGAAGACCGAACCTCTGAACCCTGCAGCTGGAAACACTACGACACCCACAATCCTCTGCTGCTCTAGAGGGGCGGAGAACGACACCATCACCATGGCTGCTCCTGACTCCTCCCCCTCAGGTGTTTCTCTTTTTGGCCCCTCCCCTCAGGTGCGCCTCCTCTTGGCTCCTCCTGGACTTGCAGGGTTGGAGGAGGTCAGCAGCTTGTCGGCGGCTCTGCTCCTCTTCCTTTTCTCCGCCTCCTTGCCTCCTCCTCCTCCTCCTCCTCCTCCTCCGTCACTGCTGCCCTTGTCTTTGTCTCGTTCTTTCTCTCGGCTGCTGCTGCTTCGTTCGGACATCTTCACCGACGAGTTGCTGCCTGAAGAAAAACACGGATCAACACAGCTGGTTCTGCTGACTGTGCTAGGCTAATGCTAACACTGCGGCTAACGCTATCTGCAGCAGCGTAACATCACTGAAAGTCAGATTAACTTCAACTCTGCTCTACCTGACAGACAGAAAAACAACCACGAAGCACAAACATCAACACAAACCAGGACATTAGCTGCTTTCATGGTGGCTAATGCTATGCTAACAGCTAGCAGCTAAGTTAGCAGGCAGCCACAGATTCACCTTCTTCATGTGTAGCTGGAGGTTCTCTCTCCATCCTGAACTCCTCCTTGGTCTCCTCCTCTGAGCCCAGCTTCCCTACAAAGAGACACAGACCTGATCATTTAACTTGTTTTCACCAAACACTCGATTAGACATAAATAAATGTAAGGAAGGGAATGTATGAGGTCTACAGGGACTCGTTAGACTAGCAGTCACCAGTCAGTAAATGGACCATCTGAATGTGTCTCAGTGATTGGAGGATAAAGAGTCCTGGATCTGGAAGGTCCAGTCCCTGGAGGATCAGGACTCCTGGATAGAACTACACCATGAAGACTAAAGAACCTCCAAGAACCTCTGAGAGAAGGTTGTTGAACAGCATCAGTCAGGAGATGGAACCAGAACATTTAAGGTCCTGAAGATCTCTGGGAGTCCAGTTAGACCATCATTAAGACCTGGAAGGACCTGGACCAGGAGGACATCTGACTAGAGCAGGACGTCCTCAAAGACTGAGAGACCGAGCAGGAAGGAGACTAGTGAGGGAGGACACCAAGACTCCTATGACTCCTCTGAAGGAGTTAGAAGAAGGAGACTAGTGAGGGAGGACACCAAGACTCCTATGACTCCTCTGAAGGAGTTAGAAGAAGGAGACTAGTGAGGGAGGACACCAAGACTCCTATGACTCCTCTGAAGGAGTTAGAAGAAGGAGACTAGTGAGGGAGGACACCAAGACTCCTATGACTCCTCTGAAGGAGTTAGAAGAAGGAGACTAGTGAGGGAGGACACCAAGACTCCTATGACTCCTCTGAAGGAGTTAGAAGAAGGAGACTAGTGAGGGAGGACACCAAGACTCCTATGACTCCTGAAGGAGTTAGAAGAAGGAGACTAGTGAGGGAGGACACCAAGACTCCTATGACTCCTCTGAAGGAGTTAGAAGAAGGAGACTAGTGAGGGAGGCACCAAGACTCCTATGACTCCTCTGAAGGAGTTAGAAGAAGGAGACTAGTGAGGGAGGACACACCAAGACTCCTATGACTCCTCTGAAGGAGTTAGAAGAAGGAGACTAGTGAAGGAGGACACACCAAGACTCCTATGACTCCTCTGAAGGAGTTAGAAGAAGGAGACTAGTGAGGAGGACACCAAGACTCCTAGTCTAGTGAGGGAGGACACCAAGACTCCTATGACTCCTCTGAAGGAGTTAGAAGAAGGAGACTAGTGAGGGAGGACACCAAGACTCCTATGACTCCTATGAAGGAGTTAGAAGAAGGAGACTAGTGAGGGAGGACACCAAGACTCCTATGACTCCTCTGAAGGAGTTCCTGTTCATCAACAACTGTTGTCTGTTCTTCTCCAGTCAAAGCTTCATGGAGACAAAGAGAAAGACTCTGTTGGAAAAAGCTCAGATTAAATCTGGACTAGAGTCACCAGAAGACATGAGGAGACTCTGAAGTCACCTGAAGAAGGTTCTTTGGTCTGAGGAGACCAGGATGGAGGTTTCGAGTCCACCATCACAAACACACCATCACCATAGTGAAGCACGGTGGTGGCAGCATCATGATGTGAGGATGTTCCTCAGCAGCAGGTCCTGGAAGGCTTGTAAAGGTAGAGGGTCAATGAGTCTAGAGAAGTCCTGGAGAACAACCTGATCCAGTCTGACAGAGAACTGAGACCTGGAGAAGATCAGTTTCCATCCAGACGATGAGTCGAAGCAAACAGAGATGGTTTGAAGACAACAAGGTGGAGGTTCTGGAGGTCCAGTCAGAGTCCAGACCTCAGTCCACTCAACTACAGTCTGGACTAGAACAGTTCTGGTCCCTCATGGTCTCTGAGGAACCTGACAGAGTCTGATCAGGGTCATAGCAGAATGAGGTCAGATGTTCAGACTACCAGAAGGAGGAACCACTACCTCCTTTACATCTGACCGTCTTAATTATTGACACCAGCTGGAGTCTTGGCTGTGATTGGTCGTTTACAGAGTGACTCAGTGTGTGGTGTTGGTGACATCATGATTACTCTGTCCCAGACCTTCTTTGACGTCCTGGATGATGTCGTCCGGCAGACTGAAGCTTTTCTCCGAGTTCGGAAACGGAAGAATCTCCGACTCGTGCTGCAACACAAACGACAACGGGATGAACAACACAACCGTGTGTGTCTGTGTGTTACCATGTTGTGTGTCTGTGTGTTACTGTGTTGTGTGTCTGTGTGTTACCGTGTTGTGTGTCTGTGTGTTCCCGTGTTGTGTGTCTGTGCTACCGTGTTGTGTGTCTGTGTGTTACCGTGTTGTGTGTCTGTGTGTTACCGTGTTGTGTGTCTGTGTGCTACCGTGTTGTGTGTCTGTGTGTTCCCGTGTTGTGTGTCTGTGTGTTACCGTGTTGTGTGTCTGTGTGTTACCGTGTTGTGTGTCTGTGTGCTACCGTGTTGTGTGTCTGTGTGTTACCGTGTTGTGTGTCTGTGTGTTACCGTGTTGTGTGTCTGTGTGTTCCCGTGTTGTGTGTCTGTGTGTTCCCGTGTTGTGTGTCTGTGTGTTACCGTGTTGTGTGTCTGTGTGTTCCCGTGTTGTGTGTCTGTGTTACCGTGTTGTGTGTCTGTGTGTTACCGTGTTGTGTGTCTGTGTGTTACCGTGTTGTGTGTCTGTGTTACCGTGTTGTGTGTCTGTGTGTTACCGTGTTGTGTGTCTGTGTGTTCCCGTGTTGTGTGTCTGTGTTACCGTGTTGTGTGTCTGTGTGTTACCGTGTTGTGTGTCTGTGTGTTCCCGTGTTGTGTGTCTGTGTTACCGTGTTGTGTGTCTGTGTGTTACCGTGTTGTGTGTCTGTGTGCTACCGTGTTGTGTGTCTGTGTGTTCCCGTGTTGTGTGTCTGTGTGTTCCCGTGTTGTGTGTCTGTGTGTTCCCGTGTTGTGTGTCTGTGTGCTACCGTGTTGTGTGTCTGTGTGCTACCATGTTGTGTGTCTGTGCTACCGTGTTGTGTGTCTGTGTGTTACCGTGTTGTGTGTCTGTGCTACCGTGTTGTGTGTCTGTGTGTTCCCGTGTTGTGTGTCTGTGTGTTCCCGTGTTGTGTGTCTGTGTGTTCCCGTGTTGTGTGTCTGTGCTACCGTGTTGCGTGTCTGTGTGTTACCGTGTTGCGTGTCTGTGTGTTACTGTGTTGCGTGTCTGTGTGCTACTGTGTTGCGTGTCTGTGTGTTCCCGTGTTGCGTGTCTGTGTGTTACCGTGTTGCGTGTCTGTGCTACCGTGTTGTGTGTCTGTGCTACCGTGTTGTGTGTCCTTGTGTTCCCGTGTTGTGTGTCTGTGCTACCGTGTTGCGTGTCTGTGTGTTACCGTGTTGTGTGTCTGTGTGTTCCCGTGTTGTGTGTCTGTGTGTTACTGTGTTGCGTGTCTGTGTGCTACTGTGTTGCGTGTCTGTGTGTTCCCGTGTTGCGTGTCTGTGCTACCGTGTTGTGTGTCTGTGTGTTACCGTGTTGCGTGTCTGTGCTACCGTGTTGTGTGTCTGTGTGTTCCCGTGTTGTGTGTCTGTGCTACAGTGTTGTGTGTCTGTGTGTTCCTGTGTTGTGTGTCTGTGCTACCGTGTTGTGTGTCTGTGTGTTACCGTGTTGTGTGTCTGTGTGTTACCGTGTTGTGTGTCTGTGCTACCGTGTTGTGTGTCTGTGCTACCGTGTTGTGTGTCTGTGTGTTACTGTGTTGTGTGTCTGTGTGTTACTGTGTTGTGTGTCTGTGTGTTACCGTGTTGTGTGTCTGTGTGTTACCGTGTTGTGTGTCTGTGCTACCGTGTTGTGTGTCTGTGTGTTACCGTGTTGTGTGTCTGTGCTACCGTGTTGTGTGTCTGTGTGTTACTGTGTTGTGTGTCTGTGTGTTACCGTGTTGTGTGTCTGTGTGTTCCCGTGTTGTGTGTCTGTGTGTTACCGTGTTGTGTGTCTGTGCTACCGTGTTGTGTGTCTGTGCTACCGTGTTGTGTGTCTGTGCTACCGTGTTGTGTGTCTGTGTGTTACCGTGTTGTGTGTCTGTGCTACCGTGTTGTGTGTCTGTGTGTTACTGTGTTGTGTGTCTGTGTGTTACTGTGTTGTGTGTCTGTGTGTTACCGTGTTGTGTGTGTGTCTGTGTGTTACCGTTGTGTGTCTGTGTGTGTGTTCTGTTGTGTGTCTACTGTTGTGTGTCACCATGTTGTGTGTGTCTGTGTGTTACCGTGTTGTGTGTCTGTGCTACCGTGTTGTGTGTCTGTGTGTTACTGTGTTGTGTGTCTGTGTGTTACTGTGTTGTGTGTCTGTGTGTTACCGTGTTGTGTGTCTGTGTGTTCCCGTGTTGTGTGTCTGTGTGTTACCGTGTTGTGTGTCTGTGCTACCGTGTTGTGTGTCTGTGCTACCGTGTTGTGTGTCTGTGCTACCGTGTTGTGTGTCTGTGTGTTACCATGTGGTCCTACCAGAGCCTGCATGTCGTACATCGTTCCCAGGTGATCCCAGATGACAGAAGAAGAAACTTGTCTTCCGATGTTCTGACTGAACTTATCTCTGATGCAGATCATGTGGAAGTGACGGTTCACTCCTGCAGAACACAGTACAGCTGCTACACACAGTACTACAAACAATACTACACACAGTACTACAAACAATACTACAGACAGTACTACAGACAGTACTACACACAGTACTACAAACAATACTACAGACAGTACTACAAACAATACTACACACAGTACTACAAACAATACTACACACAGTACTACAAACAATACTACAGACAGTACTACAGACAGTACTACAGACAGTACTACAAACAATACTACAAACAGTACTACAAACAATACTACACACAGTACTACAAACAATACTACACACAGTACTACAAACAATTCTACAGACAGTACTACAGACAGTACTACAAACAATACTACAGACAGTACTACAAACAGTACTTCATATGGTTTAACTGACCCAGCAGGATGACTCTGTATTACCTTGTTCATATTTTAACTTTAGTAATTTGATATTTTTACTGTTCTGATATGAAGAACTGAAGCCTTTAACCTTCACTGAACCTGTTAGCATAATGTTAGCATAACGTTAGCATAACAGCTGTAGTTTTAGCGGTGTGTTTTCTGGTTCCGGTTCTTATCTGGGGGTTCTCTGCGGGTCGTTTTAAACTTCTGTGTTCTCCCAGTAAACAGTTCAACTAAGCCGGCGAACTGCAGCCTCTTGCTCGGTACCCGGTAAACGGAGCCTCCGTTATCCGGTAACGGTAGCTAACCTGCGCCGTTAGCCGCTAACGTGCTAACGCTAATATTAGCAGCTAACATGCTAACTCTTACCGACGGGCTTGTGTCCGATCATCGCGTGGAACAGACAAACCTCCACCTCGTGGCTCCAGACCACCGAGTCCTCCCCGGCGCCCAGACCCGAGTCTGGAGGCTTCTCCTCGGCCTGACTCAGCGTCACGTCGGCCTCCCCCATCCTCGAACCAGGAGGCTCGAACCGAACCGGCTGAAAAAAGTGGCTCGACTGCTGCTGCTCCGCTCACACCGGAACCGTGAGTCTTCCCGGGCCACGGTTTTCACAATAAGAGAGTCAAATATCTGAACAAAAACTGAAATCTGCTCAAAATCTACAAAACAATAAACCAAGAAACACTAAATAATGAAACTAGAAGTGAACCAATGATTAAGAACGTCCCATAAACCAGCTGATGCTAAAACATCACTTAGATTGTTGTTTAAGGTGTTCAATGGATTCGTTTCAGAATAAAAGCAGCTGGCTGAAAATTTTCCCAAGTCGACTGAATGTTTAACCAACACACAAAAATACAAAAATACACACAAAAATACAAAAAGAGTAAAAGAACGAATAAGTAAAGAATTATCTCACTTCTAAGTCAGCATTGAAAAAAACCCTTAAGGGTCTTTTCAGAATAAAAGCCCAGCAGTTGGCTGAAATTTGACAGAAAATCTGATTTCTTTAAATTAAAAGGGCAAATATATTCCTCTAGACTTATCTTTTGACTTTACTTGACAAAAACATTATAAATCAGAAGAACCTGGTAGAGCGTTGGCTTTTTGCTTACATTTAATATTCTTTCACTTTTATTTTCTACGTGAAATAGTGAAACATAAAAATAAGAAATCCATATAAAACTAACAAACTAACACTGTAGAGTGAGACGTGGCTAAATATTAGTTTTTCCAGTGGCATATAAAGTTTAAAGTGTGAGGCTCAGATATGTGGCTGAGGAGGTTAATATCCTCTTCAGATTCGGTGTTCCTCAGGGATCCACTGTAGGTCCTCTAGAACACTGTGCTTCAGTTTGTCTTATAAACACGGTAAAGCACTTGTCTGCTGATAGAAATGATCATATTAGATGCTGTATGTCATAAAACAAGCAGACTAACTGGAAAAATAAAGAGTTAATTATTAAAATACGCTTTAAAGGTTTTAGTTTTGTTCTGTTCAGGAAGCGAGTCACTAAACACTAATGATGTTCTCAAGAAGCATGAGGAGGTTCAAGAAACCGCAGGAAGGAAACGAGGCCACTCAGAGCTTTGCTCGTCTATACGGTGATCAAAACACCAAAAAGTTTATTGCAAATGAAATAAGATACAGTCGGAGCCGTAGAACGACGTCCCGCACAAATACGACCAGAGAAGAAGAGAAACTGAAGAACAAAGCAGGAACATCGAATTCAAAACGAGGAGGAGGAGGAGGAGCGACTGGACGCGATCATGAACCTTTACTTTACATCAAAATACAAAAGTGTGCATCTCTTAATAAAGCGTTCACATCAATAACAGAGATACCAATGAGGCTGGAGGGGTTTTCTCAGGCATCCAGATCCTGAACCTCTGAGCTGCAGGTGGTTGGACTTGATGACCGTTGGTTCCTCGACGTCTCTGATCTCATCACCGCTTCTCTGCAAACTAAATTCTCCAAATCAGTGAAATAAGGCGACTTTAAAAGGCAACTATGAGTTCTACAGATGAACAGAACCGATCAGCTGACTGGTCTGTCAGAGGAGTAAGAAACTCCAGCTGCATCATGGGAAATGTAGTTTCCAGCAGCAGACTGGTTCCTCTGCTTCGTTTCGACTCTTCTTGTTTATTCCGATTAGTCATCAAACTTTACAGAAGTGAAACTAGACTGACTTCATACCGAAGTTCTGGCGACGCTGAACTTGAGCTTTACCAAAGAAAAGAAAAGAGTGTTTATCAATCAGGACCTTTTTAATTGTTGATTATTTAACGTGAAGAGTTTAAATCCCTCCTGAATGCCTGCTCAGAGGTTCAGAATGAAAACTACCGATGTGACCAACGGATGTCATAAAGTCCAGATAAGAGTCTGAGGATGCTTCTGTGAAAACCCTCCTCAGTCCATTCTAGCAGCTGATTGGACGAAGAAGCCGCAGGCCTCTGCCCCTCGCAGCCCATCGACCAATCAGGTGTGAGAATGTGAGGACTCAGCGTAACGTCCTCGGCTCCTCATCAGGCCAAACCTTCAAGACTGGAACTGGTTTCACCGACGCGGATCCCTGAAGACGTCTGAGATCATGAACCCGAAACCCTCCTGCT
>JAMOIN010001783.1:0-44987 GCA_024666655.1 Dascyllus trimaculatus
CTGGCTTTAGCTTGTCTTGTCTGTTTTCGCGACGCTTGGCTTCAATAAAGTTCATTTTTTCTGATTTTAGAGTTAAAGTTTGTGATATTGCAGCGCCACACTTGAGCTGTGACCATCATACACGACTCAAACATCAGCAGCAGCCTCATTTTGCACACTGATGCATGATAAAAGGCATAAAAAGTAGAAATGCATGTTGCCCTGCGCCGGCTTCTTTCCATTAGATGGCAGTCCAGTGGCAGGAATAGCAGAAATACAGTTTATTAAATCAAGAAGACAGAAAATAAAGCCGGTTCAGGATCTTATCAGTCCACCGCTGCACCGTCTCTCTGTGTTTTAACGCTAAGTTTTACCTTTTTAAACTGACATTTCTGTGAAAGCTGCTTTCAAATCCACTCATTCTGGTCTTGTTTTCCCACAAACTGACTTGGCACATGTTCAAGAATGTATTGCTTGTTTAAAATTCATGTGAAGTCCACAAAAAGTAGGTCGTAAAACAGCTTCAATGCTTGCTTTTATGGCCTGTGTGACTGTATTCTTCCTCATTTCCCCCCTTTTTATTCAATCTACAATACAGTGTGTGATTATAGTGCAGTTTGTGTCTATAATTTAGCATTTATGTGTGTTTCTCCAACTTTAATACCTTAACTGTATGTAAATAATGCATCATTTGCTGTCAGGTTCAGAGCAGTGAAGCTTGCATGTCTGCATTTGTACCACAAAAGCTTAAGTTCAGTAAATAATAAACACAGCGTGAGTTTTCTCTCACTAAAGGTTGTGCATTTATTCAACGTACAGAAGCATTTTTGCGCTGAGCTGCGTTACAGTCGGGTTACATCTTTGATTTTTTTAGCCCTGCTGAAGGTTAAACTGTTCGCTAAATGTGCTGCTGTTAGCTCAGAAGTCAAACCGCACGAATTAATGCTGAAAGACAAAAATGAAAACGCTAAATTCACACCGTGTCAGTGCGTTTACATTCACCACAATGGTTTGTTTGCAGTTAGCTTGTTGGAGAGGAACGCTGATCGGTAAATCTGATGGTCGAGACTGAAAGCTAATGGAATCCGTTTACTTGTTACGTCTGAGCTGAGCTGCAGCGGATCTTCGCCGCCCTACGATCGACTCTAAGCTCCGCATTTTCCGAGTGGGCCTCGGTAACCGGCGAGCGGTTTCCTCTCTGCTTTGAAAGTCCTGCTGGTGTGTTCGTGCTCCAGACTACAGCACCGAGTTCTTATTCCTGCGGTCGATTTCTCCTTTCCCGCTCCTGTTCCTCCTCCAGCAGACGCAGCTGACGATGACGGCGGCGATGACGGCGGTGCAAACCACGGCAACGGCTATCAGGATCATCGAAGCGTCGCCGGAAACGGTCGTGTTCTTATCCCGTCCGCTGCTGGTGACCTCCTCCTGCCCCGAGGCCGGCGTGGTCTTCACGGCAGGCGAGGCCGTGGTTCTTTTGGTCGGAGGCGTGTTGGGTTTCCTCCTCTTCTCCGTCGAGGTGAACACAGGTTCCTCTGTGGGGCTGAGAGGCATCAGGATGTCGTCCGTCAGCGCGGCGACCACCTCACCGCTCAGACTGAAGGGAGTCTCACAGACCACCAGGGTTTGGTTGACCTTGGACGGGTAAAGTTTCAGCCAGTCCCTCAGGGGAACGATGTCCTTGTCGCACCTCCAGGGGTTCTGCTGCAGGAGAACCTCCTCCGCTGCACCGAGGGCATCCAGACTCTCCTTCGGCAGGTTGGGGAGGGAATTGTTCCGCAGGTCTATCTGCCCCAGGTGCCTCAAACCCTGCAGGAAACCCGAAGGAAGGGAGCTGATGAAGTTGTGCTCCAGGGAGATGTTGACCAGACTGGACAGGCCTTGGAAGGTTCCAGCCTGCAGGTTGGTGAGGAGGTTGGTGTGCAGCGAAACCTCCCAGAGCTGATCCAGACCCCTGAACGCACCGCCGGACACATGGCTGATCTGGTTGCGACTGAGCACCAGGAGGCGCAGCTGAGTCAGGTTCCTGAAGGTGTCGTCTTCCAGGCGACTCAGCTTGTTGTCGTACAGCCACAGCTCACGCAGCATCGTGGGTCCAAACAGGCCCGGAGCCAGGCTCTCCAGCTGGTTCTCGTACAGGGAGATTTGGGACAGGAGGGGCAGGTTCAAGAAGATCCCCTGCGGGAGAGTCGTGAGCCTGTTGTGGGACAGGAAGAGCTTCTTGAGCTTCAGAGTTTTGGAGAACAGGTCGCGGTGGAGGTGGGCGATCAGGTTGTCCTGTAGAGAAAGTTCCTCCAGGTTCACCAGGTCATCGAACACACCGAGAGGAAGCTCCTGCAGCGTGTTCCTGTTCAGACGCAAGACCCTCATCTCAGAAAGACCCTTGAACGTGTCTCCAGATATCTGACTGATGTTGTTTCCAGAAAGCGAAACTAACTGCAGCTGAGTCAGAGGGCGGAACGTTTCCACAGGTACAGAAGAGAAAAGGTTCCTGCTGAGGTCCAGTTGGCTCAGAGCTGTCAGCGGTGAAAACCACTGAGGCCGAAGCACCGAGAGCTTGCTACTCATCAGAGACAGGGAGTTCAGCTTCTGAAGGTTCTGGAACAAGGCCCCTGGGAGGTCTGGAATTTCTGTGCCAGTGAACGCTAAGACGGCTAAGTTTGGAGTGGAGTCAAACGTGTGGGGATGCACCTCCTTCAAACCGGTGTCTTTAATCCCTAAGAAGACGAGGGCGTCGGAGAAACCAGCCAGGTCCTCGGGCTTCAGAGAAGCAAAGCCGCACTGGGAGAAGTAGAGGGTGGTGGTGGACGACGGGACGGCTGAGGGGAAGTCCGGGAGGCCGCTGCAGTAGACCCTGGGTCCGACGCACTGGCATCCATCCGGACACGACCGGACACCAGCGAGGAGGGAAGAGAAGAGGAGGAGGGTCAGCAGCAGCTCCATGGTGGTCCTGGAGGAGGAGACCCAGCAGTTAGGTATCACACTTTAAAAAATATATTTCCCTTTTTTTAGGTTAGTATTTTCACTGGCATTTGAAAGATATAGTAGCTAATAAAAAAATAAAATTAAATAAAATTTAAAAAAATGTTTTTCACACAGGCTTTTTTTCATTTACAGTAGATGAACCATAAATTAAAAGAAAAAAATAATTTAATGACCCGAAAATTACAAAATTACATATTATTATTATTATTATTATTATTATTATTATTATTATTATTACATTACAAACTCTAGGTAATGAGCTTCTGATATTTGCAGCTTCTATACTGTAGATTTACCATTTAATAACAGAAAATGTTCTATTTACCCCCTTAGAGACGCCATTAAATAATAAAAAATTGTCTATTTTTTATTATAGGTTTACCGTAAAATAACAAAAAATAAATTCCAGTTTTCTTTCCTGCTGTTATGTTGTGTTTTTTAATGACATATGCGATAATAAAAAGCCAAAAGTTTATGTTTTTACCCTAAAGATGCACTATTAAAAACAGAAATGTATGTCTTTGTTTTTATTATTATATTTTTTACTGTTTGTTACAGTGGACACACAGTTAATTAACATAGAAACGTGAGAAATTTGAATTTTTCTAATTTATTTTGCACTATGAAACACATTAAATGGACTCACTGGTGATTAACAGAATATTTATTTATTTTTAAAATTATACTTCTTCTGCTATTCTATGGATTATTTACACATTTGCAGTTTTTGTACTGTAAATTTACCATTTAATAACAGAAAATGTTCTACATTCCCCCTTAGATACACCATTAAAAAATACCAAATGTCTATTTTTTTATTATAGGTTTACCATGAAATAACAAAAATAAAATCAAGTTTTCTTTACTGCTGGTACGTCTTTAATTTACTTTTACTGTTTGTTACGGTGGACACACAGTTAACTAACATTTAAACATGGAAAAATTACATTTTATTTTTCCCCGCTATAAAACACATTAAATGGACACAATGATATTAAGAGGAATTTCCTCTTTTTTAATTATAGGACAAAATAATGAGCTGTCAGTGCTTCTTCTGTTATTTTATGGATTTTTTTTAGATCCACCATTAAATAATAGAAAATGTCTATTTTTATTATAGGTTTACCGATAGGTTTTGTTCGGTTTAAACAAACAAAATAAAAGCTTCTAATAAAAGGTTTTTTTATTGCTGGTGCATCATTAGTTTATCGACAAATAAATTATATTTTTTTTAATAAAAAGCCAAAAATATTTGTTTTTCCCCAAAAAGATACACTGTTAAAACAGATTTTTTAATTTTATTTTTTATTTATTTACTTTTGAACACTTTTAACTTACATTAAAACATTAAAAAAATTCACTTTTTAAAAATATTTTTACACTATAAAACACATTAAATGGACACACTGGTAATTAATTATTAATTATCATTATTATTATAGGATAAAGTCTGAGTAATGAGCTGTCAGTGCTTCTGCTATTCTATGGATCTATTACACATTTGCAGTCTTTGTACTGTAGATTTACCATTGAGTAACAGAAAATATTCTATTTACCTCCTTATATACACCATTAAATATTACCAAACGTCTATTTTTTATTATAGGTTTATCGTAAAATAACAAAAATAAAATTAAGTTTTCTTTATTGCTGGTGCGTCTTTAGTTTATTGACAAATAAATTATATTTTTTTATGACATATGCAAGAATAAAAAGCCAAAAACATATTTTTCCCCAAAAAGATACACTACTAAAAACAGAAATTAATTTTTTTAATTTAATTTTTTATATTTTTTTTAAACTTTTGAACACTGTTATTGTTAACTTATATTAAAACATGAAAAATTTCACTTTTTAAAAATATTTTTACACTATAAAACACATTAAATGGACTCACTGGTAATTAATTATTAATTACCATTATTAATTATAGGATAAAGTCTGAGTAATGAGCTGTCAGTACTTCATAGAGTCCTATTATAACAGGAAATGTACATTTTATATTCTAGATTTAGAAAGTGCCGTTTTTTTCACAGCTCATTTGTTTGTTCGTTTTTCTTCGAGTCACCTTTAAAACCTTTAATGTCCTGTTACTGCTCGGTACTGAGGCCTCGCTGTTGATTAATTTAAAAAATCAGTTTGTTTTTCTTTTTAATTACAGGACAAAGTCTGGGTTATGAGCTTCCAGTGCTTCCTCTGTTATTGTATAGATTTATTTACGCTCTAAACTCTCATGAGGAAGGTGAGAAGTGTGTTTTCACTCGACTGCATTGTTCCACATGCTGGGTGATCGGTGGTGTTTACTCTCCCGGACGGTAGAGGAGGAGGTGTGGGGAGTTTTTCTGTCCCGCTGTGCTTTAAATCACCACCATAATAAGGCCGTTTCACTGAAGGCACACCTAATTAGTAACAGCGCCGACGTGCTGCAGCCTCAGCGTTCCTGTTTCACCCAGCGAGGAGACATTTACACAAAGCGACCAACCAACACCGCAGGCAGGAACCACAACGCCGAGCAGGTCTGGAGCCGACTCGAGCCTCGAAGAGTTGGTTATCGCCGAGGTGTTTGGATCTGTGTTTGGTTTGAGGTTGTTTGTGGAGGAAAAGGGGGAAACCCGTGCCAGCGTCGTGACCTAATTCTCCACACGAACCCATTTAAAAGTTCTGCAACTTAAGGCTGGCAGGCGTGAGCGGTTTCTCAGCGGCCGAGACGTTTCAGGGAGTCCGTCCAAGGAAGCGGCTTTCTAAAGAGGCCAGAAAGACCCTCCAATGAGCTCAGCCTCAGACCGACCCGGTTTCTCCTTCTCTTTGTTTTTTTGTTTTCACATCAAAGACACAGGAGTCATAAAACACATCCCGGAGCTCTGCAGCTGGTTTTTAAACGCTCTCCGCTCACGTCTGCTTCCACTCCCAGGGAATGAAGGTTTCAAAAACATCAAAACTCTCACGTTAGTCATTTTCTAACTTTCACTGCTTTGGCTTCGGCGCTCCGTAGAAGAGGTTTTGTGGTTTAGTTTCACCGCTCAGTTCCCTTTCTCTTCCTCTTCTCTGCTGTGGACGTTCAGGTCACAGTTCAGACTGAAGGGCGCGTTTCTAATGACTCAACTACCCCGAAACTAAAGACCAGATATGTGTTGAGTAACAATCGGACCACACTTCCCTGTTTGCATGTGGAAAATATTTCGACATTAAAAAAGCATTTTAAGCAACTTTAGTACCTCATAGCCCTTTTCCACCAAGAAGAACCAGGTGCTAGTTCTGGTGCTTAGTTGGTTCTAATCTGGTTCCTCCTAAGAACCTTTTTGCTTTTCCATTGTCAAGGAGTCAAGTTGGAGCCATTGGGTCACCGTAAAACCACTACGCTAGTATCCATTACATAGCAGTTAAACAAAAGCAGTAAGTTGATGATAATATCTATGTTTATCTCTATAGATGGTCTTAAGGCTGATTGTGAGGCGGAGGTCCTCCTGTTGCCTGGACACATCCGTGATCACGCTACTGGTGGGACACAACTGTAGCGGATTTCAGGTCAACAGTTTGTGGTAAACTTCTGTGTGTCCCGGCAGTCATTCCAATACATGTGTGATGGGACCAGGGACGTCCTGGAGAACAAGGACACTATTCAGTCCCTCCAGGAATTTGCGATGTCGCGATCGCAACAATTAACGCAAATTCAACCAATCTCCATGAATTCTGCGCGACTTTGGAATTTCGTCCAATCACAGCCACTTTTCCCCAATTTTGCCCCGCCTCCCGTGAGTTCCACCAATCACAGCAGTCCCCAGTAATGCACATACGTCACCGGATTCACTTCCTTGTTTATGGTTTGAAGATACAGATACGTATGCAACAAAAACTACTGCAAAACAATTCCCTGATGTTCTTCACCAAAGCGGAGCTAAACTGTTTTCACCCCGTGGAATATTGAGGTGGAACACAAACCAAAACCATCCACTGACAAACACTTTTCTACCGTAAACATATCAGGAGAATGGGTGAAACCAGCGGACCACAGACCAGACAAACCACCGTGATGAAGCTGTTGATCCAGATCTGTGGCAGCACTGAAACAATGAAGGTCAGTTAGATTCATTAACTGACGTGACGAGCTGTGAGCGTGTGTGTGTGAACACGCGTGTGCCAGGATGTGAAATTAACTTTTTAAACTTTTAACATTTTTAATGAATTATACAAAACAAAGAGAAAAATGCAACTTTTTAGCAATTTTTTACCGTCTCCTGCAATTTCATCGCAATAAATACGCTTAAAACATCGCAACTTACATCGCAATTTTTTAGAAAAGCTGCCGCAAATTCAGGCATTTTAGGAGCAACAATCTGGAAAAACGTCCTGGAGCGACTGACTAATTAGCGCTTGTGTGTCCCTTTCCACCGTTGATGGTTGGTCACCATAACCCCGCCCCCAGCCCCTGACGTACTCGGTGCTTAGCTCTGGACCAGCAAAGAGTTGGTGCTTGCTGAGCTCCAGTTTATAGAACCTGGAGTCGGTGCTTAGGAGGTGGAAACACAAAGAAGTGGAGCTAAGTCAGGCTCTGGCTCCGAACTAGACCTGGAACCAGCTCAGTGGAAAAAAGGGGTAATAGAGACGCATAAAAGTTCCAACATGGACTCTCTGCACACTCACAAAAGTTCTGTGATAGAACTAAAACAGTAAAAAAATAAAGGATAAATTAAATGTTTACAGATTGGGAAGATTCATTTAAAGCCAAATTGCATTCTGTTATGTGTATAATTTAGAAAGCAATGGAAAGGTTCATATACAAAAATTAAAAACAAGTGTAAAGTTATCAATAATATCCTCAGCTCATCTAAACCGGGGCTTATTTTGTTGTTAATTTGGTGAATTTAATAGTCATTCTTGTTTTTGGCTCCAAAACTTCATCAGATTTTTACAATTTTTAATCATATTTTGAAAAGATATCATTAGAATGCTGCCATCACCACTTAGAGAGCTTTTACATTTTGTTGATGGTTCTTTAAAATATTAAAGGTTCCTCATTTTCACTGGAGTTATTTGGTTTGACAGCAGGTAATGGCATCAAATTACAGCTGCCACGAGTGATTATTTCAATTTTAGGCATCATTTGGTCGATAAAATGTCAGAAAACAGTGAGAAATGTTGGAATCTTGTAATATGTCGGACCAAGAACCCAACAAATTAAAGTGTTCTAATGAAAGGAACCCAGAAATGCTGCAATTCTGACTTTTTCGCTTAAAAATAACTTAAACAATCCTTAAGTCCTCTTATAGAACTATCACAGAGAAAGAACTATGTTAAGAAATGCTCCTTAAAGACCTTTTTCTTAGCTAAAGTTCTTTGGAACACCAATTATTCTCTGAAGGAACCATTTTTGATGGTTTTACATGCATCTTTGGGAGTTCTTTAAAGAAACTCTTGCTAAAAGATCCTTATGTGGAACTAAAATGATTAGAAGAGTCATTTCAGTTCCTCATAAGGACCTTTGAACAAGAGTTTCATTAAAGAACTCTCGCTAAAAGGTCCTTAAGCAAGAGTTTCTTGGTTCTTCTAACCATCTTAGTTCCACAGAAGAACCTTTAAGCAAGAGTTTCTTGGTTCTTCTAAGCACTTTAGTTCCACATAAAGACCTTTTAGCAAGAGTTTTTTAATTAGTTCTTTACACAAGCTATTGCTAAAATGTCCGTATGTGGAACTAAAAGGTTTGAGGAACCATTTTAGTTCCACATAAGGTCCTTTTAGCAAGAGTTCTTTAAAGAATCTCTTGCTTAAGGACCTTTTACAAAGAGTTCTTTAAATAAACTTTTGCTAAAAGGTCCTTATGTGGGACTAAAATGTTTTTTTCTAACATTTTAGTCCCACATAAGGACATTTTAGCAACAGTTATTTAAAGAACCCCCAAAGATGCGTCTAAAACCATCAAAAAATGGTTCCTTCAGAGGATAAATGGCGTTCCAAAGAACTTTAGCAAAGAAAAAAGGTCTTTAGGGAACATTTCTTTACATAGTTCTTTCTCTGTGATAGTTCTATGAGAGGACTTGAGGATTGTTTGAGTTATTTTTAAGCAAAAAAGTCAGAATTGCAGCATTTCTGGGTTCTTCATTAGAACATGTTTAATATGTTGGGTTCTTGGTCAGACAGAACAACACGTTACCAGATTCCAACATTTCTCATTGATTTCTGATGTTTCTTTAAAGAACTCTTGCTAAAAGGTCCTTAAGCAAGAGTTTCTTGGTTCTTCTAACCATTTTAGTTTCACATAAGGACCTAAAATTTTAGCCTTAGAGTCTTCAAAGGACCATTGCTAAAAGGTCCTTAAGCAAGAGTTTATTTGATGGTCATTTTTGATGGTTTTACATGCATCTTTGGGGGTTCTTTAAAGAAACTCTTGCTAAAAGATCCTTATGTGGAACTAAAATGATTAGAAGAGTCATTTCAGTTTCTCATAAGGACCTTTGAGCAACAGTTCTTTAAAGAATCTCTTGCTTAAGGACTTTTTACAAAGAGTTCTTTAAAGAAACCTTTGCTAAAAGGTCCTTATGTGGAACTAAAATGGTTCTTCTAACATTTTAGTTCCACATAAGGACCTTTTAGCAACAGTTCTTTAAAGAACCCCCAAAGATGCATCAAAAACCATCAAAAAATGGTTCCTTCAGAGGATAAATGGTGTTCCAAATAACTTTAGCGAAGAAAAAGGTCTTTAGGGAACATTTCTTAACATAGTTCTTTCTCTGTGATAGTTCTATGAGAGGACTTAAGGATTGTTTGAGTTATTTTTAAGCAAAAAAGTCAGAATTGCAGCATTTCTGGGTTCCTTTCATTAGAACACGTTTAATATGTTGGGTTCTTGGTCAGACAGAACAACACGTTACCAGATTCCAACATTCCTCACTGATTTCTGATGTTTCTTTAAAGAACTCTTGCTAAAAGGTCGTCATGTGGAACTAAAACAGTTAGAAGAACCATTTTTGCTTCCAGCTGGCACCTTTACTTTCCTGACACCCGTCACAAACCCTCTCCTGCACACAGATCCAGTGAAAACCTCCTCGTGAGGCTCAGTAGACTAATAACAGTGGAACCATGTGTTCTTCTCTCCGCACATTATCATTCCAGTCCGAGCCGAACCGCCGACTGGGACGATCTGGAAAGATCTGCAGCCGAAAGCATTTCCAGCTCCGACTTTTCTTTTTCTTTTATAGTTAATTCATGTTTTAAATTAAAGGTTCCTGCCGAGCGTCTTTTCCGAAGTGATGTTTGGTTGATTTTAGAGCAGAAATTCTCTTAACAGAACTTTTTAAAGACAGTAGAACTCTAGATCATGTCTTTAGCAGAACTGTCACTGGCCTGTTTGCCTGTTTAATCCTTAAAGCACAAGCAGCAGTTTTGCAGAACTCACCTCCTGTGGTTCCTGTCGATCAGTGAGCCCAGTCGGTCGGCCGGCGTCCCTTTATGCTCGTCCTCTTCCTCCTCGGCTTCACTGATCCTGCAAAAAAACTTTCCAGCTCTGCCTGCCTCACCACGCCGTCACATTCTCCTGCCTCCTCGTCACCCCTCTCCTCGCCGTGCTCTGGGCTCACGAGGGCT
Organism: Dascyllus trimaculatus; assembly: GCA_024666655.1. NCBI lineage: Eukaryota > Metazoa > Chordata > Actinopteri > Pomacentridae > Dascyllus > Dascyllus trimaculatus. The sequence goes on from JAMOIN010001783.1 coordinate 10,540, forward strand.
GCGGGCTTCCTCTCGGTGGAGTCCCGGCCGGGCCCCCTGCCCCCTCTCTCTCTGGCTGGATGTGGTGGAGGGGGATCAGGGAGAAGCCCCACCCTCCGGCTCTGGCCTGAACTGATTCAGTGCTTTTTTGTTGGGGGGATTTGAAGGCTTGTTGTGGGAGAGCGAGGTCAGGGTGAGAAGTTTGGTTTTACACTGCAAAAACTCCACATCTTACGAAGTTTATTCGTCTTATTTTTAGTCCAAATGTCTCACTTGATTTAAGATAAATTCACTTTCCAGGTAACATTTCAGCAGATGGAGGGACGTGTTTTAAGACAACGCATCTTAAATATCTTGTTAAGTCAAACAATCTTGAAATGATCTTGTTTTAGTTGTATTTTACCAGAAACAAGGTTCATTTCATTTCATACATGTTTCAAGCTGAGCTGTTGTTTGTATCAGATAAATAATCTGGATTTAAGAAATAAAGTAAATGCATTTTATTGGAAAATCACCAATTCATATCAGAAAACAGCTGCATGTGTAAAATGTGTTAAAAAAACAAAGCAAATGTCTGCTTTTGAGTTAAAACACCTCCTTTTGGGCGTAGCTGGCTTCACCTAAAACACAACACCTTCAAATGCTGTCAAACACCACTAAATATTAGGATTTCTAGCCAACTGTGAGAAGACATTATATCTCAGAATGCTTCAATTAATCTGTGTGATCTTATTTCAAGTACAAGATGGTCTTAAATCTAGAGAAGAGCCACGATAATACAACTAAAATAAGTTGAATACATCTCAAATTAAGAAGCTGACATTAAACTTATTAAAGCAAAAAGCTTGTCTGGTTTATTCTAAGACACCTCAGCTTGACAATGCTGCTAAAATAAGTTTTCCCTGCTAATTTTAAGACCTCAATATTCTAAATATCATGTCTTATTTCAAGAAATCTGACCAAGCAAATGTTCACTTGTTCTATTGGCAGATTTTTACACTTATTTCAAGGTAAAAGTGCCTGAAATAAGTTTTTTTTTCTTGTTTTAGGAGGGGCATTTTTTTTACAGTGTAGTGGAAAACAAAAGAGATATTTCTGGTCTGTGGTTCCTGTAAATGAATGATCTCCGCAGGCTGGAGGCTTTAAACGTGTCCACAAATCCACTTTGAGGGAAGATGAGCCAAGAAAGCGACTTGCAAACCAGCACACATGTGTTTCGCTCTGACTCGGGTTGCAAAAGCAGCACATTTTCCTCATCCTGAGCGACATAATCAACGTTGATGGAGTTACATAACGAGTGTGTGGAGGCGACTGGATCCCCACGCGTCGTTCAGAAACATGCTCCCCGTTCATGAGGTCTGAGGCCTTTGGGGGGTCTTCCAGGTGCTTTTTCTTCTTTCCTAAACCAGCAGCGGGTCGTGTTTACCGGCCAACGTCGTGCTCTTCTCACCATTTCCACTCCCCGCCACAGCAAAACCACAGGGAAGCAGATAGCGAGGGTGGAGTTAACGTATAGACGGACAAGCCCACGCTGGGAACATGAGGTGTTTAGGATACAACAGCAAAGAAAACTTATCAATTATGGTCATTTTATTGTTTTAAATTCAGCTTATTTACCTGACTTGACATGATTGGGCTTTAAATGATCAATTCTGATGTCTTTTTATCAGGTAATCACATGTTGTGCATCAAGACAGAATGAAAAAGCTCCTTGACTTGGTGTTTATTTCCCTGAGTCCTACTTCAGTGAACGATGAAGGGTGAATTTAACGTCATACTTTGAATATTTTCAGAGTTACAGGCCCTTGAAGTAAACAGGAATGAGTCCACATGTTGCGCTTTTTGATTCAACTTATTTTTTACAGCGTTTTTGAGCTAAGAAAGTAGTTTTGCCATGAAAGGAATCATGTCTATTAGATGATCCTGGTATTAAAACAAGGTAAAAATGATCCTTTCATTGTCTAGAACTCATTCTGACCAACCACCTGTCAACATGCTGATATTAGCCTTGAAAGTTTACCCAGAATGCAACTTTTCAAAGTTTTCTCTGCCTCCGTGCTTCACTGTCAGGATTATGCGTCCACTGTGGTGAGAAGAGACATAAAACAACCACAAACAGACACAAAACCAGCCTTGAAAGTTTACCCAGAATGCACTTTTTAAAGTTTCCTCTGGTGAATTATCAGAAAGCAGAAACACATCCAGGGAACCAGTGATTGTTTCTGTGACTTTATCTTATAAACATTAAACTGCTGCAGTCTGACTGTTCACACTATGATACATCCCATAATACTGATGCTCAAAGGTGGTTATAGAAAACTTTGTTGGTGGTGATTTTACATCTTTTTTTGCCACAATTATGAACCTTTGGGTTAATTTTATCTGTTTTTATGTTGATTTTGTGTCTTTTTATGGTAATTTGGTGTCTTTTCGTGGTCGTTGCAGTTGTTTTCGTGGTGATTTTTGTAGAAATTTTGTGGTTCTTTGTGGTTCTTTGTGGTAATTTTGCATTTTTTTGTGGTGATTTTTCATGTTTCCGTGGCAGTTTTGACTCTTTGGGGTAATTCTGCTAATTTTTGTGGTGATATTGTGTTTTTTTATGGTAAGAATTACTCAAAATTGCCTTTATAGTGGTAATTTTGTCTTTTTTGTGGTGATTTTGCATCTTTTTCGCAGCTGTTTTTAGTCTTTGGGGTAATTTTGCCTGTTTTTATGTTGATTTTTACATGTTTTTGTGATCATTTTTAGGTTTTGGGGTCATTTTTGCCTATTTTTATGTTGATTTTGTGTGTTTTTTAATGGTAAATTTGCATCTTTTGTGGTTGTTTTACATTTTTTGTAGAAATTCTGTGCTTTTTCGTGATGATTTTACATGTTTGTTGAGTCTTTGAGGTAATTCTGCTTATTCTTCTGGTGATATTGTGTTTTTTATGGTAAAAATTACTCAAAATTACCTATATAGTGGTGATTTTGCATCTTTTTTGCAGTAGTTTTTAGTCTCTGGGGTAATCTTGCCGGTTTTTGTGTTGATTCTGTGTCTTTCTAGGGCCATGTTGCATCTTTCTGCGGTGGTTTTACAGGTTTCTGTGGGATATTTTGAGTCGTTGGGGTAATTCTACTTATTTTTGTGGTGATATTGTGTTTTTTTATGGACTGTGACACCTGGATGGACGTTAAACTGATCTGGTTTCAGTTTTTGACAGAACTCAAATGTGTTTTTCATCCCTGAACATCTCATCCGTCTGTCTGCCTTACTGATGAAGTTATGAGGCTCAGAAATGATGGAAAAACTAAAAAGCATGAAATTTTGACACAATAATATGAACTTCTAGGGCCTGTAGGTCTGAAAATACTCCTAGTATGAAGGTGAAACTTTGCATGTCTTTATTAAACATACTAAAGTTGTTGCGGATGAAGAACCAGCTGGTTCTGAGGAGGTCAGGTGGGAGGCTCTGGTTGATTTTTCATAGAATCTGAATCAGACCACATGTTTTTGTTGTTTTTGGGTGTCGGCAGCGTCACACAGTAGCTTTAGCATCACTTCTCTTCTCAAGGATGCAATAATCTTGAAATATAAGCATTTGGCGTGTGTATTTCCACAACTGCCTGACACTTAGACATCCTTTTTACTTTTTAAATGTCTAAAAATCACTGATATCGTTTTGGAAATGTTGGGAAAGACTCACATGTTAAAGTGCCAGACTGGTGGTTTTGCAGAGGAACAAGCTCGAGTTAGGAGCAGGAGTCCTGCACGGTGATGCAGCGTGTCTATCTGTGTGCATGTTTTCTCCAGAGGGTTTGGAAATAATTATTTGCACAGTTATATTTAGCGTCGCTAAACTTAGAACATCTCAGTTTAGAGTGGAACCAGCAGGAGAGCAGAGAGAAACGCATTATTGTTGTTGTTGTTGGGTTTTTCAGGCAAGTGTTTGTCTGCAGCTGCCAGATCTGCTGCTTGGTGGTTAATTATTGGAGGATTATTTTTCTGCCAAGTTGCCAGAAGCTTTTCATGACCCACAGCTTTGGAAACTCCCTCCGAGCGTCAGGTGGAAGTGAGTTCATCACTGACAAATACAGCTTTCGCCTGCGAATCGACACTTTTCTTAACCTTCCCAGTGGTTTTCCGCCGCGGTCAGATATTCCTCCGCATGCCCATGCAGTGTGATGTTTTCCTGTGTGTGTGTGTGTGTGTGTGTGTGTGTGTGTGTGTGTGTGTGTGTGTGTGTGTGTGTGTGTGTGTGTGTGTGTGTGTGTGTGTGAACCCACTGTTGTGCGAGCTCAGCGTACTGGAAAGGCCTAATCGCCTGTTGTCATAGCGATGAACTCGGGTGCCGCTCGCCAATTCAGCTCCCTTTTGTTTGCTGTTTGCTTTAAAGTCCAATCACTTCTGGTGGAATCTGAGGCATCTGCTGCCACTTTTACGGGATTTTTTATTCACCTGTTTATCATTTTCGGCCGTCAGCTGAATGCCATCATTGTTTTCCCAGCGTTGATTAGAATTAAAGCTGCAAGCAGCGTCGGATGGGCCCTCACTCCCCTCTGCACCACCGCTTTGGAGATGATTGGAATGTCTATAGAACGCAATTGTGTTTGTCTCATCCTGCTCTGCACATGTACCAAATTTCATGTCTGTAGGACAAAGCCGTGATTTTATATGAGTGTTTGAATATTTGTAGGGGGCGCTGTGGAGCCGTTTGACCACGTCCATTCCTGAATTGTGTATCAAATGTTAGCTTTTGAGATTAATGAGGTTTTGTGTGGATTTGGTGATTTTACGATGATCCCTTCACCTTCAAAACCCATTTCGTTCCATTTGGTTAATTTATCCAAAATGGCCGCCCTGCCACGCCCACACCGTGTGATGCAGCCACAAGATTTTAATAACTTGTCAATTTGGTGAAGATCGGACAAAAATCCTGGGAGGAGTTTGTTAAATTCCAATGCCTGCGCACAGCGTTGAGCTTTTTTTGAAATTTCAAAAGCAGGAATGTTTTTGTCTTTGGCTACTGTACCTGTGTACCAAATTTCAAAGCTGTAACGTGAAACTAGATATTAACTCCACTAAAGCCCAATTTTCTAGGTGGCGCTATTGAGCCATTTTGCCATTCATATGTGTAATTCCCCCAAAATATCAAACTTTTCACCAGTCCTGATGTGTGTGCCAAATTTGGGGAGTTTTTGAGCATGTTTAGGGGGTCAAATTGAGGTTTAAAGTGGCGTAAGAAAAACAAAGAAACAGTAAGGGAACAATAGGGTCCTTGCACTGTAGTGCTCGGGCCCTAATTACGAGTCCAACTGTGAGCGCTTCACTTTCCAAAGCTACAGTTTAAAAGATTTATGTGAAAGGTTGAACGCTATGTTCTCGTAGGAAGGCCCTCCTAAAAGGGGAACCACTGCATTGTTGTGGCTTTGCTTCACTTGTGTAATTACAGGGACGCTGTTTTTTGCAGAGGAACGTGTCGTCACCGAACTTGTGAAATGTGCTTCCTGTTTTGACGATGACGGTCGTACCTTCCCAGTATCCAAGTGATTCATTTTTGGGAAAGAACATCTCGTTTTCCTTTTAAGGGGGAAGAGAAACAACTGCAGATAAGAAGAGATTGATGGTTTCAGCTCCTGAACACAGCCGGTGTCCTGGTACAAGTTTATAGAAGAGCGTCAGACGTGTGGAAAATGTTCAGCTGGGATGTTTACAGTGAGGCAGAAACACAGTTCAGAGGCAACAGAAGAGAAAAGTAACTTCAATATACTTAAATGAGACTTACAAGCAGCAGCTCGCATGTATTTCCTGGTTTCGTCTTTATATTTTGACGCCTTTAGTGGATGTAAAACTGATCTGGCTGCAGTTTTTAACAGAACTCAAACGTGTTTGTTGGCTCAGAAAACTTCATACGTCTTTCTCCTGGACTCAGACAGTACTGATATTTTTAAAAGCAAACCCAAAACCCTCCTTTTTAATCAGTCTTTTGGTTGATTTGATAGATTTTGTTTATTTATTACTCTCCTTAGAATAAATTTTTTCTATTTATTCACCTATTTACATATTTTAGTCTATTTAATATCAATTTATAACTTCATTTTTATCCTTTTTTATTCTGTTTTTATAAATTTTTATTTCTGTTTCTAAGTCTATCCATCCATATTTTATTATTAGAAATTTTATTTTATTTTGTCTCATCTGGCGCACGTGTTATATCGGACAGTGTTTCCTCGTTTCCACGATCCCTGTGTTTTAGAGGCTTTTATGTATAGAATAGAACAGAAAGGACTAGAATGATCTTTATTGATCTCCCACTGGGGGAAATTCAACTGGGACAGCAGCAGCAGCAAAAGAAATATAAGACGAAATGTGAGAAAAATAACAATAATTAAGTAATAAATTAAGTATGTACAGAAAAAAATAAAAATAACAATAATAGCGGAAATTAAGTAATAAAATAAGTATGTAGAGAAAAAATAGAATAACAATAATTAGGTAATAAAATAAGTATGTACAGAAACAAAATTTAATAATAAAAATAATAATTAAGTAATAAAATAAGTAGGTTAAAAATAAAAATAATTAAGTAATTAAAAATAAGTATGTACAGAAAAAAATAAAAAATAAAGACAGCAATAATTAAGATCTAAAAAGTATGTAAAAATAAAATAACAATAATAACAATAATTAAATAATAAAATAAGGATGTAAAAAAAACTTTTAAAATAAAAATAAAATAATTAAGTAATAAAATAAGTATGTACAGAAAAAAATAATGAAAAACAAAAATAACAACAATTAAGTAATAAAATAAGTATGTACAGAAACAAAATTTAAAAAATAAAAATAACAATAACTAATAAAATAAGTATGTAAAAAAAATGCTTTAGAAAAATTGTTATCGGTCATAAACCACTTTATGTTGCATTTTATTTGTCTGAAAAGTGCTACACAGATAACATCTGATTGATTACGAAGCTATGAGGCTTAAAATGCTGGGAAAAGAAATGGAAATTGAAACTAAGAAACATGAGCTCTGGACCTAACCTGCCTGTAACTTGAAAAATCTTTGTAGTATGAAGGAGACATTTTGCATGTCTTCAATAAATATACTAAAGATATTATACAGAAAAGTCAGTTTGACTTAGGTGGGAGGTACTGACGAGTTTCTGCTGTTGTTTTTTTTTTCTATTGGTTAATTAGAAAAGTTCAGTAAATGGAGTTGGTCCTCATACTTTTTCTTTATTTTACCACCGTAGGACTGTGAAGTTTGCCCAACTGACTGTTCATCAAACATAGATGTACTAGTTCAATCAACATTATATATCAGTAGCCCCTGGAAAAATCCTCAGGAAACCCCAAACACAAGGTTTCCCTCTGAAAAACTGATCAGACAACCAGGACTTAATGTCTGTACTTCAGCTGTTTCCTTACAGGACTGTTGGAGTCAACACTAGGGGCGTTAACGACGAGTTGGTTATCGATTAATTAATGTAAGTCGATTAAAGGATATGAACCACAAAGGCAGAAGACATGGAGGTCAGTAAATGTACTGTAGATTAGCTGCAGTACCTGGTTGTTCCACCAGGTGGAGTCATGTTGGCAGAACAAAGAATCCTGGGAATTTTGGTCTCCAAACCCAAATTGTTGAATCAGTAGTTTTGTGATTGTTGTGTTTGAATCTTGACTGTTGTGAACATGTGAGGCTGGTTTTCGGTGTCGCTGGGAAAACAGCAGAAGCTTAGCTAACAGTGGGCACCATGACAGAGACTGATGTGGTGGTTAATGACCTCCCACCTTTAGACGGGGCTCGACTTCACCTGTAAACAGTGAGGGTGATTTAAACAGTTCAGCATGTGAATGGATTTCAAGTGTATCTGTTCCTAAACAATAACCAGGTTCTCATAAAAGATAATTCAGTGAGATGTATAGTTTAGACGACTGTTATTATTGAGTTTGAACAACTAAATGCTGCAAATCAATTCAACAAGATGCTCAGTTCATAAAAGCTGGTTGGCTTTACTGCTCATTTTGTGTTGCTTCACTTACAGTTTAGATTTGTACATCTTAAAAAGTTGTTGTCACTAAAAAGTAAAGCTTTACAGGCAGGTTTGACCTTTTTAACCCCAACTATTTATTCTAGTTTAACTGATTTACTCAACTGATGATTTCAATGCAGGCAGGTTGTAGTTTACTCTAATTTGAACACATTCGTTCATTTTCACGGTGCGCCCTTTAAGTGTTTACAGATGGCAGTCAGACAGGAACTGATAACAGATGTTTGAAAAAAACGCACCATAATTTGTGGAGGGAGGGGCAGGATCGCATCATAATGACTTATCTGGGTGTATTTACATTCCTCAGCTGTGAGGCCTCCAACCTCCACAAAACACCTTCTTCAAATATACTGAAAGAAATGAGGACATCTGCACATAATACGATTTATTGGTAAAGATGTCGACTGATTACACTCAAAAAATGCACAGTAAAAAAGTTGAGAAGCTGATATGTGTCTTCATGCAGTTTGAGTGATTCACCACTAGAGGGAAACAAATCACTGGTGATGGACGACAGCGTCTCCAAGAAGCTCAGCGTTGGTTTTACAACAAGGCCACAGTCAAATAAAACATGGTATATTTAAAAACTACTGCACATCATGAGTGTTAGCATGCAAGGAGAGAGAAAAAGGAAGTCTGCATGTTTCTTTTAAAGCTTAAACAACCAATTATTATTTAAATCAGATCAGTTTGTCTCCCAAACAGTCCACAACTCAAACATATTTAATTCACTTTAATATATGACAAAGATAAGCAGCAAAACTTTAAATTTCATTGATCATCCATCAAAGATTTGCTGATTAATTTTCTTTAAAGTGGATCAATCAGCCAGTCCTTGCAGCTTTACATAAACTACATCGAATTAGAAACAAATGTTGACTTTCATTGACGTCTCTGTATATTAAATTTTGCATTATCTTGCTGCAATTTCTTTAATATCTTAAAATTCTTTGTGCATGTGCAGCAACGTGCAATATCCAGAGTTGCAGCATCAGTTACACTAATGGAGTGCTTCTCAAATAGTGGGGCGCACCCCCCTGAGGAAACATTGCCGTACTAGAATAAAGTGTAATTGCACTTCCAGTACAGTAGGTGGCAGTGGCGCCCTCATTGTCAGAGTGTGCACAGGGAGTATTAACTCTATGGTGTATGCTTTTTTTGCACCGATCATGCTCACACTTGGCACAGAGCAGGAGACATGAAGTGCAGTGAACAAACCCTAAAGAGACACCATTGAAAAGTATTTAACAGGGATGAAAAGAAAGGAGACAGAGATAATGAGATAACGAAAGTCTCCTGAAAGCTAAGACGAGGAAATATGACGAAGCGAATGTAGCGCTTGGCTTTACTGTGACTGGGAGACGAGGAAAGTCCGGTGTGTTTACTAGGGCTGGTCCGAGTAGCAGCATCTGTGCTCCGGATACTGTGATCCAATAATCGGCATATATTCGAATATTCGGTTCGTGCCGCGGTGTTGGCCGGGAGGGGGATGATACCATAGTGTGACACCGGAGTTGGCAGGTCCGTGTACTAGAACCAGGGCAGCCTTGGCTCAAGAACGCCGCATATTACAGCCTCGGCAACACTTGGCAACGCTCAGCAGCATTCGGAGACGTTCTGAGACGTTTCGGCGACACTCGGCGGCACTCGGCAACGGTCGGCAGCGTTCGGAGACGTTCGGAGACACTCAGCGGCACTCGGCGGCACTCGGCAATGCTCAGCAGCGTTCGGAGACGTTCGGAGACATTCGGTGGCACTCGGCGGCGCGCACGACTGTTGGAATAACATTTTTATACACAGTAAAAACTAGGGACCGGCCCTAGTCTTTACTGTGTCTAAAAATGTTGTCAGCGGACAAAACAATGTTAATAAAGTTATTCTTTGTTGTAAGTTGATTTATATTTCTATTGTCTTTTTTGTATTCTTTAATGTTGTTATGCAGAGGTGAACTGATAACAATTTTATAGACAAATTATACTATTTATAGTCGCGGAAGGAGGGAGGGGTGAAATGTTTTCTTCTTCCTGGGGGGGCGTAACAGAAAATAATTGAGAAGCACTGCACTAATGTTTTGATAGTTCTTAATACACCAAATAAGCTATGTTTAAAATAATAAGTTCTATCTTTGCACATACGACCCTTTTTTATTCAACTAGACGTCATATTTTGTGTTTATTTCTTTTACAAATGTCTGGTTTTGTGACTGCACTGACAGGATCGCTGCTTGATTTCCTTGTATCCCTCAAGGATAACTTCATCATCATGTTTTCAATGTTATAATCTCAGTCTGACTGTCCTAAAGGAGCATTTAAGGATACGACTGGACGCAACATTAAACAAAGCAACAAACAAGCAGTTCAGGAAGTCTTATCGTCTCGTGCATGAGCCTTGATAACACACTCCTCGTTACGTGCACACTCGGCATGCAGCTCGTCCACGGCCTTGTTGAGGCGATTCATGACGTACATGGCAGCGAGAATCAGCGCCAAGCCTGCAGCCACGAGAAGAACGTGGCAAAACATGAGGAAGCCAGTCGAAACCGCATCAGAGGGCAGAAACCACACGTAGACCCAGTCTCTGTAAAAGTTGTGGTGGACAAAGTCGGGCCCTTCTTCTATCACCAGCACGTCGCTAAAAGGAGGAGATCTGTGCTGTGCTTCGTTAGACTGAACATCGGCTGCAGTGTGAAGGGAAGATGAGGTGTCTGTGGTGGTTGGTTGTGGAGATGGAGTGGTGGTTGGGACTTGCTGGGTTGTTCCTTGGGTTGCTTGTTGGGTGGTGCTTGAAGCTGTTGTGGAAGGTAGAGTGGTAGTTGGGACTTGTTGGGTTGTTTGTTGGGTTGCTTGTTGGGTGGTGCTTGAAGCTGTTGTGGAAGGTAGAGTGGTTGTTGGGACTTGTTGAGTTGTTTGTTGGGTTGCTTGTTGGGTGGTGCTTGAAGCTGTTGTGGAAGGAAGAGTGGTAGTTGGGACTTGTTGGGTTGTTTGTTGGGTTGCTTGTTGGGTGGTGCTTGAAGCTGTTGTGGAGGGTGAAGTGGTACTTAGAACTGGTTGGGTTGTTTGTTGGGTGGTGCTTGAAGCTGTTGTGGAAGGTAGAGTGGTAGTTGGGACTTGTTGGGTTGTTTGTTGGGTTGTAGCATCGCAAAAGCTGAATTCGTCGTCACGCAGCGAACCGACTGTACGCATCATCTGGTAGGCCGGGCTGTGACACATCACATCTTCTCTGTCAACAACAACCTGTTCATTGTGTTTTATCCATCTTGCTATATCTCTGATATCACAGTCACAGTTCCAGGGGTTCCCACTCAGAGAAAGACCCTTCAAAGCTCTATTTGATGAGAAGGTTTCCCCTGGAAGAGTCTTCAGTTGGTTGTTCTTCAAGTCAAGGCTCAGAACTCCTCCAAGGTTCTGGAAGATGTTTTCTGGAAGGTTCTCCAGCTTGTTGTCGTCGAGGACCAGAATGTTCAGAGTGGGGAGTTTGGAGAAGAGCTCCGGATGGAGATGACTGAGCTTGTTGGATTTGAGCGAGAGCTTCTTGAGGTTGGGAAGGCAGCAGAAGAGATCCTGTGGCAGCTCCTTCAGGTGGTCATTCAGATGGAAGTTGAGCCTCAGCAGCCCAGACATGTTGGCGAACACGTTTCCAGGAACTGTGGTGAGGTTGGTGCCAAACAGGTAAAGTTCTTCTATTTTAGGCATGTAGCCCATCAGCTCGTCTGGTAGGGACAACAGCGGGTTGTTGTAAAGGGTGAGTTTGCTCAGCTCGGGCATGTAGTAGAAGCTCCTGTCTGGAACCGTCAGAAGTCGGTTGTTGGACAACGTCAACGTCTTCAGGTTCTTCAGCGACCAGAACACCCGAGGCGGGAGGCTGGAAATCTGGTTATGGTGGATTTTTAGCTCCACGAGGTTGACGAGTTTATCAAAGATCCCGGCTTCCAGCTCCTCCAGCTCGTTGTTGTAGATCATGAGCCGGCCAAGTTTAGTCAAGGAGTGAAAGATGGTGGGTGGAAGCTTCTTGATGGAGTTCCTGCCCAGGTTCAGAAAGTGGAGGCTGGTGAGTCCGTCGAAAAGATCCGAAGCAGGACTGGTGAGTTTGTTGCGGCTCAGATCCAGATCCTGCAGCCCCACAAGTCCTTCGAACATATCCGGAGCCAGAATCTCCAACTGGTTTCCATCTAAATGCAGCTGCTCCAGAGTGGCCAGTGGACTGAAGACTCCTGCAGGAAGAGTCGAGAGGTCATTGGAGGACAGTTTGACAGACTTGAGCTGAGGAGCTGCACGGAAAGCCTGAGGATGGATGGTATGAAGATGACTGTGGGTCAGACTGAAGCGCAGCAGCAGGTCTTTGTTGGCCAAACTCTGCTCGTTGATGACGTTCATGTTGGTGCCGTTGAGCTGCAGCAGGTAAGTGTGGACCGGCAGATGCTCAGGTATATCGCTGAAGGTGACGCCATCACACTTGACGGCACCTGTAGAGACGCACCAGCAGCCACTGGGACAAAACATGCTGCAGGTGAGACGAGGCAGCGTGACGAGGATGAAGATCATCCACAAGGTTCCTGGACAGGTGGAATAAAGACACATACGGGTCAGTCTGAGTCAGTTCAGACAGAATGAAGGAAATATGTTGATGCACTGTCTTGTCCAGTCTTCTAAAATGTCTTTATTGGAACTGAAAGTTAAGTTCTGTAAAACATTCCGACTGAATATTGAGGATTTCTTATATTTTCACACCTTGTAAATTCTCTGTTCTCATTTCTTTCTAGCTGTGAAGCCATATTTAGTGTTTAAAGTCCAGCAATACAACTCCCTGAGCAAGGGAACTTGGTGAGGACACACATTATAGTCTACTGATGTAAAAGGACCTTTAAAGTTGGTGAAATGTCAATCAAAAGCTGTATATTTAGTAGGAAATATGGAAACATCCATATATATATTTATATACATATATACACTTGCAGAACTTACAGGCCCCAAATAGCACCCTTACAAAACACTGGAACCTTGTCTTGCCACACATCAAATTGGTCTAACTTCAAACTTGTCCAAACTGACTCAAAAATGGTGCAAAATTACACAGAAATTACTCAAGAGTTGTGCAAAATCATTTGAAAAGGGCTCAGAAATGTCCAAAATAATCTGTTCAGAATAACAAATGGACTCATTTTTGGTATTTTGACGTTAAAATATCGAAAAACTGGAACCTCATCTTGTCATATTTGCCACACATCAGATTCTACTGGTGTTAGAACCTCAACAGTTGGAGAAATGTGGACCAAAGACTGTATTTTAATGGAAATGTGGATCCATCCATAGATATATACACTTACAGGAACTATCTGTGTCCCCAGTACCACCTTCATTTAAAGATTTGGGCAATTTGGAGTCATTTTGGACAAGACTCATCTAATTTTGGACAAATTTGTCTCACTTTGGACAAGTTTAAAGCCAAGATTGAAAAAAAACTGGAACCTCGTCTTGTCATTTTTGCCATAAGTCAAATTCTACAGACGTTAGAGCCTCAACAGTTGGTAAAATGTGGCCCAAAGACTGTATTTTTAGTAGGAAATGTGAATACTTCCTTATAAATACACTCATAGGAAGTTTCTGGAGACACAGTGCCACCCTAGTTTGAAAATGTTGCCTTTATTCCATGTTCATATTCCAGTTTTGTTGTTTCAAACAATCTTTGTCATATTTTCTTTCCATTTTACTAATTTTTCTTGACATACTTATCACACATCAGATTCTGCTGATGTCAGAGCCTCAACAGTTGGTGAAATGTCGACCAAAGACTGTATTTTATTAGGAAATGTGGATCCATCCATAGATATTTACACTTACAGGAACTTTCTGGGAACACAAAACCACCCAGGTTTGAAATTATGGCTTTTATTCCATTTTCAAGGACTAATAATTGTCCATTCTCATCATTTTGGACAATTCTGAGTAGTTTGGGACACATTTCAAGTCAAACTATCGAAAAACTGGAACCTCTTCTTGCCATATTTGCCACACATCAAATCCTGCTGGTGTTGGAGTCTCAAAAGTTGGTGAAATGTTGACTAAAGATTGTATTTTAGTGGGAAACATGGATCCATCCATAGATATAAACACTTACAGGAACCTTCCTAAGCCACTATACCATCCTGGTTGAAAATTCCGCACATTTTTCCATTTTCAAGGACCAATAATTAGTCATGTGGTCTCTGTTGGAACCATTCGATCTGCTCTAAACTGTTCTGTCTGTGTCCTCGCCAAAGTTCAAGGCTGTAGGAGTTTTATTTCTGGAGATGTTGAACCCTAAAAATGGCTTTCTGGGTGAGACGATCATCTTCCACTTGTGTTTCCGTACAAATGTGGAATTAAACTCTGGATGTAGTGAAGGAATACTTGATAGTAGAATTATTTAAGGTTATTTTTCATGTCGAGGCTAAATCCAGTAAAATATTCTCCTCACCTCTGAAGTGAAACTCCTCCATCGTGCTGCTGCTCTCCTCTCTTAGGTTGTCTTGAGGAAATGGAACTTTAGAAAGTGTTTTTCACCAAACCACCGCCCAAACGTCACCACAGACGTCCTTCATGATGCCCAATCCTTGACCTTAAATCTCAAACTCAACAATAGAGAGCTTCCTTAAAACACAACAGCCTGATAATAACATCTGATCACCACATCTTTTCATTATAATTTGGACTCATTTTACTGGGAAATAAACCCCGAACCCATAAATAAACCAACATGGTGTTTGGAGGCTGCTGCTTCACTTCCTGCAGCTTATCTGGACAGGATGGATCCTCATGGGCTGAACTGGAGCTGATAAATCCTATTCCGGGGACAGTTTGAGCCCAATGACGGTTTAATGCGGGTAAATAAAGTCGGATAACTTGACCTGGTCGCTGACAGAAACATGTCTGTAAAGGAAAACTCATGTTTAGAGTCACATTTATAAGTGGACAGCGTTTCGGTTCAGCTCCTGTTGTCTCCTAAATACATCTGACTTGGCTTCTCTGATTGTGGTGAAGGGATGAAGAGTCAGAATGATGTCGTAAAAAAGGATCAGTCAAGAGAAACGTGGTGGTTCATGCAGCACATGAACCCCAGGAATGATCAATAATGTGATGTGGAATTTACAGGTGAAGCTGATCGTTCTTCTGGCTGATATATTCTACTGGAGCAGAAACAGTGACGGAGCAGATGAGCTAAATAATGACATCAGGCCTCAATGTTTAATTAAAAATACAAAGGTTGTGTCTGTGCTTGTATGTAATCAACCACAGACCCATTTATTGTACTGTAAAGGTGTTTTTCTACGAATTAAAGAACAATAATGAATGAATAAAGAAGAAAAACATGTCCAAATGGGGAAAAATGTCTAAAATTCTTAATTCTCAAATAACTCCAAACCTGCCCAGACTGACTCAAAATGGTCCAAAATTACACAACTTTGTCCAAAATGCATCAAAGTGTGTGCAAAATCACATACAATTCGTCCAAAACTACCTGAAAATAATCAAAAATGGTATGAAATTACCCCAAAATTGTACAAAATGACTCGAAAATGACCATAATTGCACAGAAGTTGTCCAAACTGACTTAAAATAGTCCAAATTTACCAGAAACATGTCCCAAATGATTCAAAGCATGAACAACATCACTTAGAATTCATTCAAAATAACCTGAAAATAGTCAAAAAAGGCTCAAGACATGTCCAAAATGATTCAAAGCATGTGCAAAATCACTTAGTTTGTTCAAAATTACCCGAGAATAGTCAAAAATGGTTTAAAATTACCACAAAATAGTCCAAAATTACTCAAAAAATGTCCAAAATTACACATAAGTTGTCTAAACTGACTAAAAGTTATTCAAAATTAACAAAAAATGTGCAAAATGATTCAAAACATGAGCAACATAATTTAGAATTTGTTCAAAATGACCTTAAAATAGTCAAAAATGGCTCAAAATTATGCAAAGTTACCAAAAATGTCCAAAATGACACAGATTATTTTCAAAATTACTTAAAATGGTCCAAAATTGCACCAATTTTTAAAAAATTACCCATTTTTTCCCAAATTGACTCAAAATTACACTAAAATTGTACAAAATGACTCCAAAGTTTTCCAAAATGGCTCCAAGCTTGTCCAGAATAACCGGATTTAATCAGAACAAGTTGATTAAAGGGAAACATGGACGTTTCCTCCTGATGCCTTCACTGACCTTCTGCCTTCTATCTATCTCCTATAAAAACTGATTCTCCTTTTTTCAGATGTTGTTTAAACACGGTGATGTTCTGATAGACAGGACTCATGAATGAAGGCGTCGCATGATGCACATCTGCTGACGTCTGATTCACTGCACAGCCTGGATGTTTTGGATCAACGAAGTCACGAGCTTCAGTCCAAACACAGAACAGAGGCGTTGATCCGACGGACGGACGGAGGCTCCTGGACGTGACGCTGAGCTGCATTCATGTTAAAACAGCAGCGTCAGACAAACGGATGATTCTGCTGTGACTCAGCCGAGGTTTCAGAGAGCATCAGGCTGTGAAGCCACCATGAGTCTGAGGAGGCTGGTCAACGTCTCAGTCTGCAGCTCTGATCAGACCAAACCTCAGGTCTGCTGATCCTGAACGCTCCTTCCTCTTCTGTCTGATACAAACTGCAGGTCAGAGCCTCACAGTGATCCAGCAGCTCTGAGCCTCTTGAACTGCTTCCAGATTTAATGCAGCAGAAATGAAGAACGTCTGATGAGTCAGAGTCTAACTGAGCAACCTGATAACTGAACGATCCAACATCTGGAGAGACGACAACCAGCTTCTACATTCACATATATACATTTATATATTCATTTACATCCAGGCCAGATGTGCATCATGTGACGCCTTCATTCGTGAGTCCTGTCTGTTAGAACATCACAGTGTTTAAACAACATCTGAAAAAAGGAGAATCAGTTTTTATAGTAGATAGATAGAAGGCAGAAGGTCAGTGAAGGCATCAGGAGGAAACGTCCATGTTTCCCTTTAATCAACTTGTTCTGATTAAATCAGGTTATTCTGGACAAGCTTGGAGCCATTTTGGAAAACTTTGGAGTCATTTTGTATAATTTTAGTGTAATTTTGAGTCAATTTGGGAAAAAATTGAGTAATTTTTTTGAAAATTGGTGCAATTTTGGACCATTTTAAGTAATTTTGAAAATAATCTGTGTCATTTTGGACATTTTTGGGTAACTTTGTATAATTTTGAGCCATTTTTGACTATTTTAAGGTCAATTTGAACAAATTCTAAGTGATGTTGCTCATGCTTTGAATCATTTTGCACACTTTTTGTTAATTTTGAATCATTTTTAGTCAGTTTTGACAACTTATGTGTAATTTTGGACATTTTTTTAGTCATATTGTACAATTTTGGGGTAATTTTAAACCATTT
This sequence comes from Dascyllus trimaculatus, assembly GCA_024666655.1. Taxonomy (NCBI): domain Eukaryota; kingdom Metazoa; phylum Chordata; class Actinopteri; family Pomacentridae; genus Dascyllus; species Dascyllus trimaculatus. Next base: position 27,972 of record JAMOIN010001783.1, read on the forward strand.
TGGTAATTTTGAACAAACTGTAAGTAATTTTGCACATGCTTTGATGCATTTTGGACATTTTCTGGGGAATTTTGTACAATTTGGGGGTAATTTTGGACTATTTTGAGTAATTTTGGACATTTTTGTGGTAATTTTAAACCATTTTTGACTATTCTCAGGTCATTTTAAACAAAGTAAGTGATTTTGCACATTGTTTGAATCATTTTGGACATGTCTTGAGCCTTTTTTGACTATTTTCAGGTCATTTTGAATGAATTCTAAGTGATGTTGCTCATTCTTTGAATCATTTGGGACATGTTTCTGGTAATTTTGGACCATTTTAAGTCAGTTTGGACAACTTCTGTGTAATTGTGGTCATTTTTGAGTCTTTTTTTTACAATTTTGGGGTAATTTCTTACCATTTCTGATTATTTTCAGGTAGTAGTTTTTAATGAATTGTATGTGATTTTGCACACACTTTGATGCATTTTGGACAAAGTTGTGTAATTTTGGACCATTTTGAGTCAGTCTGGGCAGGTTTGGAGTTATTTGAGAATTAAGAATTTTAGACATTTTTTCCCCATTTGGACATGTTTTTCTTCTTTATTCATTCATTCATTATTGTTCTTTAATTCGTAGAAAAACACCTTTACAGTACAATAAATGGGTCTGTGGTTGATTACATACAAGCACAGACACAACCTTTGTATTTTTAATTAAATATTGAGGCCTGATGTCATTATTTAGCTCATCTGCTCCGTCACTGTTTCTGCTCCAGTAGAATATATCAGCCAGAAGAACGATCAGCTTCACCTGTAAATTCCACATCACATTATTGATCATTCCTGGGGTTCATGTGCTGCATGAACCACCACGTTTCTCTTGACTGATCCTTTTCTACGACATCATTCTGACTCTTCATCCCTTCACCACAACCAGAGAAGCCAAGTCAGATGTATTTAGGAGACAACAGGAGCTGAACCGAAACGCTGTCCACTTATAAATGTGACTCTAAACATGAGTTTTCCTTTACAGACATGTTTCTGTCAGCGACCAAGTCAAGTTATCCAACTTTATTTACCCACATTAAACCGTCATTGGGCTCAAACTGTCCCCGGAATAGGATTTATCAGCTCCAGTTCAGCCCATGAGGATCCATCCTGTCCAGATAAGCTGCAGGAAGTGAAGCAGCAGCCTCCAAACACCATGTTGGTTTATTTATGGGTTCGGGCTTTATTTCCCAGTAAAATGAGTCCAAATTCTAATGAAAAGATGTGGTGATCAGATGTTATTATCAGGCTGTTGTGTTTTAAGGAAGCTCTCTATTGTGGAGTTTGAGATTTAAGGTCAAGGATTGGGCATCATGAAGGACGTCTGTGGTGACGTTTGGGCGGTGGTTTGGTGAAAAACACTTTCTAAAGTTCCATTTCCTCAAGACAACCTAAGAGAGGAGAGCAGCAGCACGATGGAGGAGTTTCACTTCAGAGGTGAGGAGAATATTTTACTGGATTTAGCCTCGACATGAAAAATAACCTTAAATAATTCTACTATCAAGTTTTCCTTCACTACATCCAGAGTTTAATTCCACATTTGTACGGAAACACAAGTGGAAGATGATCGTCTCACCCAGAAAGCCATTTTTAGGGTTCAACATCTCCAGAAATAAAACTCCTACAGCCGTGAACTTTGGCGAGGACACAGACAGAACAGTTTAGAGCAGATCGAATGGTTCCAGCGGAGACCACATGACTAATTATTGGTCCTTTTTCAACCAGGATGGTATAGTGGCTTAGGAAGATTCCTGTAAGTGTATATATCTATGGATGGATCCATGTTTTCTACTAAAAATATAGTCTTTAGTCAACATTTCTCCAACTGTTGAGGCTCTAACATCAGTAGGATTTGATGTAAGCCAAGTATGACAAGATGAGGTTCCAGGTTTTTGAGTCATTGTGGACAGATTTGAAGTTATTTTTGGACCATTTATGAGTATTTTTGGGTGATTTCTGAATAATTTTAGACAAATCTGGCTTCAATTTGGACATGTTTCGATTCATTTGAGATTTTTGTGACATTTTGGGACAAATTTTAAGTTATTTTGGACAAAAGTGTTTCCAGCAGATCCAAATCCAAAAGTTGATTTGCTCCAACAGAGCCCAAATTTTGAATTATTGATCTTTGAAAATGGAATTTTTAAAAAAATCTAAACGAGGGTGTTATAGTGGCACCAGAAAGTTCCTGTAAGTGTATATATCTATGGATGGATCCACATTTCCTACTAAAAATATAGTCTTTGGTCAACATTTCACCAACTGTTGAGGCTCTAACACCAGCAGGATTTGATGTGTGGCAAATATGGCAAAAAGAGGTTCCAGTTTTTTGATATTTTGACTTGAAACGTGTCCAAAATTACTCAGAATTGTCCAAAATGACGAGAATGGACAATCATTGGACCTTGAAATTGGAATAAAAGCCATGATTTCAAACCTGGGTGGTATTGTGTTCCCAGAAAGTTCCTGTAAGTGTAAATATCTATGGATGGATCCACATTTCCTATTGAAATACAGTCTTTGGTCGACATTTCACCAACTGTTGAGGCTCTGACATCAGTAGAATTTGACTTATGGCAAAAATGACAAGACGAGGTTCCAGTTTTTTTTCAATCTTGGCTTTAAACTTGTCCAAAGTGGGACAAATTTGTCCAAAATTAGATGAGTCTTGTCCAAAATGACTCCAAATTGCCCAAATTTTTAGATGAAGGTGGTACTGGGGACACAGACAGTTCCTGTAGGTGTATATATCTATGGATGGATCCACATTTCCATTAAAATACAGTCTTTAGTTGACATTTCTCCAACTGTTGAGGCTCTAACATCAGTAGAATCTGATGTGTGGCAAATATGACAAGACGAGGTTCCAGTTTTTCGATATTTTAATGTCAAAATACCAAAAATGAGTCCATTTGTTATTCTGAACAGATTATTTTGGACATTTCTGAGCCCTTTTCAAGTGATTTTGCACAACTCTTGAGTAATTTCTGTGTAATTTTGCACCATTTTTGCGTCAGTTTGGACAAGTTTGAAGTTATTTTGGACCAATTTGATGTGTGGCAAGACAAGGCTCCAGTGTTTTGTAAGGGTGCTATTTGGGGCCTTTAAGTTCTGCAAGTGTATATATGTATATATATATGGATGTTTCCATATTTCCTACTAAAATGCAGCCTTTGATCGACATTTCACCAACTTTAAAGGTCCTTTTACATCAGTAGACTTTAATGTGTGTCCTCACCAAGTTCCCTTGCTCAGGGAGTTGTATTGCTGGACTTTAAACACTAAATATGGCTTCCCAGTTAGAAAGAAATGAGAACAGAGAATTTACAAGGTGTGAAAATATAAGAAATTCTCAATATTCAGTCGGAATGTTTTACAGAACTTAACTTTCAGTTCCAATAAAGACACTTTAGAAGACTGGACAAGACAGTGCATCAACATATTTCCTTCATTCTGTCTGAACTGACTCAGACTGACCCATATGTGTCTTTATTCCACCTGTCCAGGAACCTTGTGGATGATCTTCATCCTCGTCACGCTGCCTCGTCTCACCTGCAGCAGGTTTTGTCCCGGCGGCTGCTGGTGCGTCTCTACAGGTGCCGTCAAGTGTGATGGCGTCACCTTCAGCGATATACCTGAGCAGCTGCCGGTCCACACTTACCTGCTGCAGCTCAACGGCACCAACATGAACGTCATCAACGAGCAGAGTTTGGCCAACAAAGACCTGCTGCTGCGCTTCAGTCTGACCCACAGTCATCTTCACACCATCCATCCTCAGGCTTTCCGTGCAGTTCCTCAGCTCAAGTCTGTCAAACTGTCCTCCAATGACCTCTCGACTCTTCCTGCAGGAGTCTTCAGTCCACTGGCCACTCTGGAGCAGCTGCATTTAGATGGAAACCAGTTGGAGATTCTGGCTCCGGATATGTTCGAAGGACTTGTGGGGCTGCAGGATCTGGATCTGAGCCGCAACAAACTCACTAGTCCTGCTTCGGATCTTTTTGACGGACTCACCAGCCTCCACTTTCTGAACCTGGGCAGGAACTCCATCAAGAAGCTTCCACCCACCATCTTTCACTCCTTGACTAAACTTGGCCGGCTCATGATCTACAACAACGAGCTGGAGGAGCTGGAAGTCGGGATCTTTGATAAACTCGTCAACCTCGTGGAGCTAAAAATGCACCATAACCAGATTTCCAGCCTCCCGCCTCGAGTGTTCTGGTCGCTGAAGAACCTGAAGACGTTGACGTTGTCCAGCAACCGACTTCTGGCGGTTCCAGACAGGAGCTTCTACTACATGCCCGAGCTGAGCAAACTCACCCTTTACAACAACCCGCTGTTGTCTCTACCAGACGAGCTGATGGGCTACATGCCTAAAATAGGAGAACTTTACCTGTATGGCACCAACCTCACCACAGTTCCTGGAAACGTGTTCGCCAACATGTCTGGGCTGCTGAGGCTCAACTTCCATCTGAATGACCACCTGAAGGAGCTGCCACAGGATCTCTTCTGCTGCCTTCCCAACCTCAACAAGCTCTCGCTAAAATTCAACAAGCTCAGTCATCTCCATCCGGAGCTCTTCTCCAAACTCCCCACTCTGAACATTCTGGTCCTCGACGACAACAAGCTGGAGAACCTTCCAGAAAACATCTTCCAGAACCTTGGAGGAGTTCTGAGCCTTGACCTGAAGAACAACCAACTGAAGACTCTTCCAGGGGAAATCTTCTCATCAAATAGAGCTTTGAAGGGTCTTTCTCTGAGCGGGAACCCCTGGAACTGTGACTGTGATATCAGAGATATAGCAAGATGGATAAAACACAATGAGCAGGTTGTTGTTGACAGAGAAGATGTGATGTGTCACAGCCCGGCCTACCAGATGCTGCGTACCGTCGGTTCGCTGCGTGACGATGAATTCAACTTTTGCGATGCTACAACCCAACAAACAACCCAACAAGTCCTAACCACCGCTCCGTCTCTGCAACCAGCCAACACAGACGCCTCAGCTTCCCTTCACGCCGCATCCAATGTTGAGTCTAACGAAGCTAAGCACCGATGTCCTCCTGTAAATGACGTGTTGATGGTCGAGTGTGTGGTAAAGTGTGTCGAGGCTCGTTCCAAAGACGATTTCTGAACTGCTTGTTTGTTGCTTTGTTTAATGTTGCGTCCAGTCGTATCCTTAAATGCTCCTTTAGGACAGTCAGACTGAGATTATAACATTGAAAACATGATGATGAAGTTATCCTTGAGGGATACAAGGAAATCCAGCAGTGATCCTGTCAGTGCAGTCACAAAACCACACATTTGTAAAATAAATAAACACAAAATATGACGTCTAGTTGGAAAAAAAAGGTCGTATGTGCAAAGATAGAACTTATTATTTTAAACATAGCTTGTATCAAAACATTAGTGTAACTCATGCTGCAACTCTGGATATTGCACGTTGCTGCACATGTACAAAGAATTTTAAGATATTAAAGAAATTGCAGCAAGATAATGCAAAATTTAATATACAGAGACGTCAATGAAAGTCAACATTTGTTTTTAATTAGATGTAGTTTATGTAAAGCTGCAAGGACTGGTTGATTGATCCACTTTAAAGAAAATTAATCAGCAAATCTTTGATGGATGATCAATGAAATTTAAAGTTTTGCTGCTTATCTTTGTCATATATTAAAGAGAATTAAATATCTTTGAGTTGTGGACTGTTTGGGAGACAAATTAATCTGATTTAAATAATAATTGGTTGTTTTAGCTTTAAAAAAGACATGCTGACTTCCTTTATCTCTCTCCTTGCATGCTAACACTCATGATGTGCAATAGTTTTTAAATATACCATGTTTTATTTGACTGTGGCCTTGTTGTAAAACCAACGCTGAGCTTCTTGGAGACACCGTCGTCCATCACCAGTGATTTGTTTCCCTCTAGTGGTGAATCACTCAAACTGCATGAAGACACATCTCAGCTTCTAAACTTGTTTCCTGTGTATATTTTGAGTGTAATCAGTCGACATCTTTACCAATAAATCGTATTATGTGCAGATGTCCTCATTTCTTTCAGTATATTTGAAGAAGGTGTTTTGTGGAGGTTGGAGGCCTCACAGCTGAGGAATGTAAATACACCCAGATAAGTCATTATGATGTGATCCTGCCTCTCCCTTCACAAATTATGGTGCGTTTTTTTCAAACATCTGTTATCAGTTCCTGTCTGACTGCCATCTGTAAACACTTAAAGGGCGCACCGTGAAAATGAACAAATGTGTTCAACTTAGAGGAAGTTACAACCTGCCTGCATTAAAATCATCAGTTAAACTTAGAATAAATAGTTGGGGTTAAAAAGGTCAAACCTGCCTGTAAAGCTTTACTTTTTAGTGATAACAACTTTTTAAGATGAACAAATCTAAATTCTAAGTGAAGCAACATAAAATGACCAGTAAAGCCAACCAGCTTTTATGAACTGAGCATCTTGTTGATCTCCTTGATTTCAAGCATTTTGTGGTGATTTTGCATCTTTTTGCAGCAGTTTTTAATCTTTGGGTTAATTTTGCCTGTTTTTGTGTTGATTTTGTTTCTTTTTTTTATGGTAATTTTGCATCTTCTTGTGGTTGTTTTGCATTTTTTGTAGAAATTTTGTGGTTTTGTTGTGGTGATTTTAAATGTTTATTGAGGCAGTGTTGAGTCTTTGTCTATTCTTGTGGTGATTTTGTGTCTTTATATGGTCATTTTGCATCTTTCTGTGGCGATTTTTCATGTTTCTGTGGAATATTTTGAATCTTTGAGGTAATTCTGCTTATTCTTGTGTTGATATTGTGTCTTTCTAGAGTCATTTGGCATCTTTCTAATTTTGCATTTTTTGGTGGTGATTTTACATGTTTCTGTGGCAATTTTGAGTCTTTGGGGTAATTCTGCTTATTTTTGTGGTGATGTGTTTTTTATATGGTAGTAATTACGCAAAATTGCCTTTATAGTGGTGATTTTGTGGGTTTTTTGTGGTGAATTTGCACCTTTTTTACTGCGATTTTTAGTCTTTGGGGTAATTTTGCCTATTTTTGGTGTTGATTTTGTGTCTTTTTATGATAATTTGGCATCTTTTTGTTGAAAAATTTGTGCTTTTCGTGGTGATTTTACATGTTTATTGTTACAGTTTTTAGTCTTTGGGGTAATTTTGCCTGTGTTTGTGGTGATATTGTTTTTTTTTTTAGGGTAGTGTTTAGACTGTGACACCTGGAGTGGATGTAAAACTGATCCTGAACATCTCATCTGTCTGTCTGCTGTCCTGATGAAGTTATGAGGCTCAGAAATGATGGAAAAGGTCCGTTAAAAAGCCTCTGTGGACTTCAGGGGCCTGAAATATTCATAGCATGAAGGTAAAACTTTGCATGGCTTCATTGAAGTTACTGCTCATTACAAACCAGCTGATTCTGAGGAGGTCAGGTTGGAGCTTTCTTCAGAATAATGATGCAGGTATTTTAAAAATCAGCTTCATGATTCCAGACCTCATTGATAAAAGCAACATGGCAGAGGCAAAACTCCTCCTTTAGCTTCAGTCTCTCTACCAGGATGGAGACACTGGACAACAGATAAAGTAAAACTTCCTCTGATATTTCTGAAATGAACATTGAACCTGATCCTGAATTGGGATTTTCTTTTAGAAATGCGGCTCAATGAAATGACAGATACCCTTTAACCTTTCAAAATAAGGTTCTCCTCTTAAAAACAGTCACAGTTCAGTGAGATCTGACTAAATAATGGACACTCAATCTCACTTTTCACCGTCTTTACTGTCCTTTTCCATGCAGACTTCATTATTCTACACTACCTACCGAGCAGAAAGAGGAGGAGGGATGTAATTAGAGTTTCTTTTTCTTTGCAACCAGCTCCTTTTACCCCATTTCTCTCAAATGAAAGCTCATTTTCACGTCCCGCGCCTTTAAATCCTCCTTTAAATGAACAAGAACTCCGACACAGGTTCACATTATCGTTTTATTTACATTGTAAAATTTACCAGCAGCGCGTTCCTGAAGCAGGTGAGATGTCTGTGGTGTAAAAAGAAAAAACAAACAAAGTGTCGCGCCCGATTCTGCCACAAGGGGGCGACAAAAAAACACAAACAGCAGGCAACAGAAATAAGAAGTAATAAATAAACGAGTGAAGAAAACTCCAGGTGAAGTAAATCTTTGCAGTCAAGTGCGTTTTTGTCAAGTATTTCCAGTGAGCAGCTGATTATTTACAGAACACGAAGCTGTTGATCGTTGATGGTTCGAACTCTATATTGCTGGAGTAAATACAGTGTGATTACATTACTGAGGTTTTAAGGCTATGTTGGGCTTTTGCAGCAAGATTTCTTCACAGTGACGCTCCTCCCCGGTGTGTCAGACGCAGTACTTCCAGAAACAAGCTGCAGGAGGAGGAGGGAGAGGAAAAAACAAGATGAGAATCCAAATCAATCCGACAGGTAATCGACGTGCACGACTCCCGTCTGACTTACGCTCGCCTCGCTTCCTGCTTATGGATTTCCCTTCGGCCATATTCGCTGTGATCTTCCTCTCCAGCTCCAGATCCTCCCTCAACGCTCGCAGCTGCAAGCAGAGAGCAGAGTGATTGAAACCACCTCGGTGTCAGCGCATCGCCTGTCAAACGGCTTCATTCAGAGCCGCCCGGAATTGATCGGAAAGATGAAATGAAACGACAGAAAGTCTCTCACCTCCTCCAGCTCGGCTAATTTATTGGCCAGCTCAACACCTGCAGGAAGGAAAATCCGGTTAACACACAAGCAGAACCGTGCATTTGCTTTATTTCTGACGTTTTCTCACCCAGAGCATCGTCCTTCTCCACGGGAACTAAGCTCTTGTGTAGTAATAGTGCTAGAATCTTGCTCTGGGAGTCTGATTCTTCTTTGGAGTTAAAAACATGGTTTCCTGCAGGTGCAAAGCAAAGCAAAAATGTCACTTTACATTTAAAAAATGCACGAAAAACCTCTCAACCTGTTGCGTTTTTGCTGGCGACAGCTCAGGATGCGTTCGCACGACTTTGCAAACTTTGCGGTCCTTTTCTGCAAACTCACCGGGGATGAATATGCTCCTCCCTTCCACAGTCAGAACTCCCTGCAGCAGCAACAAACCCAGGAGTCCTAGACAGTAGCTCACAGCCGAAAGCCGGTCCATCTCACTCAGCCGACGCGATCCCCAAACCAGACTCGAAGCAAAATATCCTCTGAGTCCATCCCGTCAATATATTTATACCTTCACGGACAGGGAGGGAGGAGCCGGTCGGCGGCACTAAATCATCGGCTCGTCATCGTGGACTTCGTCAATAGGCCACATTTCCACATGGACCATGAAGCGTCTGAATGAAATACGGAGACGTGACGTGGCAGTAACCCTACATCACTGTGACACCAGCAAATCAAGCAGAGAGCGAGCCATCAATCAGCCTGCTGCTGATGAGGGACCAGGATCGGATGTTCTTGGCACCTGCGAGTCTTTTTCTTTTACATTAATTGCTTCTTTAAATAGGTTCCACCAGAGTGTGTTGGTGCTGGAAGTGGATTGATTCAGTCTCTAAGTGCACCACCGACCCAGATGAGCTCCTCCGTCTTGGTTTGATTTGGAGCCGGAGGAACATCCATCACATGGACCAAACACCTCCCTGCATCCAGGCAATCACATCTCACTGCTCGGCTTTGTGCTGCAGGATTTGGCTGCTGAGGGACTCATAAAAGTCCCCCCAGATGAGACCTGAGGAGACTCGCAGCCAAGAACTTTACACAAACACTTTTGTTTAGTCACTGAGCTGCTGAATAGTCAGAAGACTGCTAATGTGGAGACACTCAGAGGCAGGAGGCCGGCTGGAGGATGGATGAGTGGTTTTAGTCATGGAAAGTAGATTAAATGTACTGATGGAGCAAAAAACATGAAGTCAAGCTCAACATTAACATTAAATAATATAATATCATCAATAATATGGAGACATATTCAGCAATATCCAGAAGTACAGCATCAGATGGATGATGGATGATGATGACAGATGGACGGATGGATGAATGGATGGTTAGATGACGGATGGATGAATGATGGATGGATGGATGATGGATGGATGTACTGATGGATGGATGGACTGATGGATGGATGGATGGATGGATGGATGGATGGATGGATGGATGGATGATGGATGGATGTATGGATGGATGATGGATGGATGGATGGTTAGATGACGGATGGATGGATGGTTAGATGACGGATGGATGGATGGATGGATGGATGGATGGATGATGGATGGATGGATGATGGATGATGGATGAATGGATGGTTAGATGACGGATGGATGGATGATGGATGGATGATGGATGGATGGATGATGGATGGATGGATGATGGATGGATGGACTGATGGATGGATGGATGGATGGATGGATGATGGATGGATGATGGATGGATGGATGATGGATGGTTGGATGGATGGATGGATGGATGGATGGATGGATGGATGGATGGATGGTTAGATGACGGATGGATGGATGGATGGATGGATGTATGGATGGATGGATGATGGATGGATGGATGATGATGGATGGATGGATGGATGGTTAGATGACGGATGGATGGATGGATGAACAGATGGATGGATGACGGATGGATGGATGGATGGATGGATGGATGGATGAACAGATGGATGGATGACGGATGGATGGATGGATGGATGATGGATGGATGGATGAATGGATGGATGATGGATGGATGGATGAATGGATGGATGATGGATGGATGGATGATGGATGGATGGATGGATGGATGGATGGATGGATGGATGGATGATGGATGGATGGATGGATGGATGGATGGATGATGGATGGATGGATGGTTAGATGATGGATGGATGTATGGTTAGATGACGGATGGATGGATGGATGGATGGATGGATGATGGATGGATGGATGATGGATGATGGATGAATGGATGGTTAGATGACGGATGGATGGATGATGGATGGATGATGGATGGATGGATGATGGATGGATGGATGATGGATGGATGGACTGATGGATGGATGGATGGATGGATGGATGGATGGATGGATGATGGATGGATGATGGATGGATGGATGGATGGATGGATGGATGGATGGTTAGATGACGGATGGATGGATGGATGGATGGATGTATGGATGGATGGATGATGGATGGATGGATGATGATGGATGGATGGATGGATGGTTAGATGACGGATGGATGGATGGATGAACAGATGGATGGATGACGGATGGATGGATGGATGGATGGATGGATGGATGGATGAACAGATGGATGGATGACGGATGGATGGATGGATGGATGGATGGATGGATGGATGATGGATGATGGATGAATGGATGGTTAGATGACGGATGGATGGATGATGGATGGATGATGGATGGATGGATGATGGATGGATGGATGATGGATGGATGGACTGATGGATGGATGGATGGATGGATGGATGGATGGATGGATGATGGATGGATGATGGATGGATGGATGGATGGATGGATGGATGGATGGTTAGATGACGGATGGATGGATGGATGGATGGATGATGGATGGATGGATGATGGATGGATGAATGGATGGATGATGGATGGATGGATGATGGATGGATGGATGGATGGATGGATGGATGGATGGATGGATGGATGGATGGATGGATGGATGGATGGATGGATGGATGGATGGATGGATGGATGGATGGATGATGGATGGATGGATGGATGGATGGATGGATGGATGGATGGATGGATGGATGGATGAATGGATGGATGATGGATGGATGGATGATGAATGGATGGATGATGGATGGATGGATGGATGGATGGATAAATGGATGGATGGATGGACGGATGTATGGATGGATGATGGATGGATGAACAGATGGATGGATGACGGATGGATGAACAGATGGATGAACAGATGGATGGATGACAGATGGATGGATGGATGGATGGATGATGGATGGATGGATGGATGGATGGATGGATGGATGGATGGATGGATGAATGGATGGATGATGGATGGATGGATGATGGATGGATGGATGATGGATGGATGGATGGATGGATGGATGAATGGATGGATGATGGATGGATGGATGGATGGATGGATAAATGGATGGATGGATGGACGGATGTATGGATGGATGATGGATGGATGGATGGTTAGATGACGGATGGATGGATGGATGGATGGATGGATGACGGATGGATGGATGATGGATGGATGGATGATGGATGGATGGATGGATGGATGATGAATGGATGGATAGACAGATAATGGACAGACAGATGGATGGATCTTTGACTTAGCAATTAACATCCAAATTGTGCTGTTCTAAACGATAGAAATAAGGTGTCAAAAATTGTCTGTATATTAAAAAAAAAACTGCAATTTTTTTAGCATTTCCAAAAAAAGTATAAAAACTGTTGGTATTTAAAAAGAAATGTGGAAAAAAAGGTATTTACAAAAACTACAAAATTGTTGGTATTTTCAAAAAATGTGCAAAAGTTGTTTGTATTAACAAAAAAGATGAAAAATATTGATATTTACAAAAAAGGTGCAAATTTTTTTGATATTTACAAAAAAGATGCAAAAATTGTTGGTATTTACAAAGAAGTGCAAATTTGTTTTACAAAACAAATGTGCAAAAAATACTGATGTTTTACAAAAAGGTGTAAAAATTGTTGGTATTTACAGAAAAGATGCAATTTTTTGGTATTTACAAAAATGGTGCAAAATTTTTGATTTTTACAAAAAAGGGGGTAAATTGTTGGTTGCTACAAAAATGGTGCAAAATTTTTACAAAAAAATTGAAAAAAATGTTGGTATTTACAGAAAAAGTATATTTACAAAAACATTTACAAAAAAGGTGCAGAAAATGTTGGTATTTAAAAAGAAATGTAAAGAATTGTTGGTTGTTACAAAAAAATGTTCAAAAGTTGTTGGTATTTACAAAAAAGGAGGAAAAAATATTGATATTTTCAGAAAAGGTACAAAATTTTTGGGTATTTACAAAAAAAAAGGGGGGGGGGGGGATTGTTCATTCTTACAAAAAAAGGTGCAATTTATTTTACAAGAAAATGTACAAAAATTGTTGGGATTTATGAAAAACAAAATTTTATAAGATGAACTAACTGTGTATGTTTTATATCTTTCATCTTGTACTTTTAAAAATGTAATGACTGGATCGATGCTAAACAAATGTTCTTCCTCCACTGATATTATCAAGAAAAACCTCAAGACCTGCATGTTTTAATGTCTTTTGGCTGCTCTTAATGGCCTTTCATATATATTTAACTTTTTTCTCTATCGGCACATTCACAGCTGTGAGTTATGAATATTTAGAGTAATTAAAAACCCTCTGCAACATAATTTCTTTCCACATAAGCTACGACCTGCTTAACATTGTTAATTTATACAATATAGACAGAAATATTTGCTTCTCTATCGGTATCTATATCCATGTACTTCTGTTGCATCCATCAGTCGTGCGTCTCTCTGTCAGGGTTCAGGGTCAAACTGACCTCACAGCATCAGGACTAATCCAGCGTTAAATGTGGATCCAGTGTGTGGATGTCCACCGATGGAGCTATTGATCGGGCCGTAAATGGAAACCTGCCATCGATTTATTATAATTAATGTGCTGCATCAGGTTAAAAATAATAATAACTGGAGGCAGCTGTGGCAGATTTGTGCTCAACACTAGAGGGAGCAATAACATTAACATAATGACAGAAGCAGCTGCTGAGGGGTCACGTGACTGAGTGTGTGTTTGAACAGGAAGCTTCAGCCTCTCTGCTGGTCTCTGTTCAGGCTGTTCACATCATTAATGCCGAGCAGGAAGCATTCAAATGAACCTGAAACTCACTTCAGGCTCAGAGATGCTTCATAATGAACGTTTCTTGCAGCTGCAGACGTTTCAGTCAATGAACCTCAAAGACGCGTCAAGTTGAACACATGCAGCTGCAGTTATACAGGAAGTGCGGTGACTCTGCCTTCCAGAATAAATCCAAAAATAAATAGCATGTGCTGATAGGCTTCTATACAGGTTATGAGAGTAGCTGGATTGTGATTGTGTGGTAAACATGGCAGTTGAGTGATTGGTGAATTATTATAGCACCCCTGTGTTATTTCTGATTTAATAACTGGGTGCATTTTGTTAAATCTACACTGAATACAGCCGTGAAACTGAGCTCTTAGGTTGTCATGTATGCAAACTGATATTTAAGGTAGAAATCCATTTTTATCTTCTTGCTCCTGGGTGTGAGTTTGTTATTGCAAATCTGTCTCTTTGTAAAAAAATAAAATAAAATTAAATTAAAATTAAAATTAAAATCATTAAGATGAGCATCAGAATCAATATTGTTGCTAATCACTGACACATCCCAGACTGTGATAATCAAAGAAAATCCTCTTAACATTCAGTATATTTAGAACAGTTATATTTTTGTTATTTTAATAAGAAACGATGGAATCATGTCAGCAAACTGGCTTTTAAAAGGTAAAAATCCTGAGAATAATGAATATTTAGTAGCTGTAATAGGGACTAATGTTGGATGAAAGATCAGTTTTCTTTGCAGCTTTGTTACTCGAATTTTTTGTCTTTAGTGAACTTTGAGTAACTTTATAAAATGACGCTTAAGCCTCAAAATGAATCAGGTTTAAACTACTAAACCTCCCGCTTTTATTTTGAAACTGGCAACCCGGATGTGTGAGTGGACTGTGTGCGTACTTTCCGGTTGTCGGGAGGTTGCGGGGAGGTTGCGTGAAGGTTCGCGGGCGGAGGGAGGGACGCTCGTAGAAAAATCTGACACGCCAGCTTCAGCAGCAGCAGCCAGGCAATTAGAGCCGCGACGCACCGAGAGAGGGAGGCCGCCGAAACTAATCAAAAGGGCCGAGCAGCACCTGAACCATCGATCCGGTTCACCGGGGAGGCGATCAATCAGGCTGCCGTTAACCTTCGGAGGCACCGCGGAGGAGTAATTCACCGTCAACGGCTCCTGTGTTTTTTGACTTATTACCGGTGACAACATGGCTGAGTGTAACGTTAGCATCGACCAGGACAAACTACCTGGAGTCAAAGAGGGTAACGTCCGTATAACGTGTTTAAATGTGCAGCCAGCTAGCTGCTAGCTAGACGCTAACCAGGCTAATGCTAGCCGACTGACCGCAGGTGTTTGTGTTTGTGCTGCTGTTAGCTCAGCATGCTAATGGAAGCTAATACACTGACACTGGCTCCAATTTTACTGGTAAATTACCGCACAGAACCTACAGCTGCTAGTATTCTACAGTGTTGGTATTGTAATACACTTAAACTGTTCATTTCTGTATATTTAATCACAGTAGAATATCAGGTTTACTGCTTAATACTGAAATTAGACTTTCCAGTGATATACTGCATTAAAATAGTGGAGCTGCTGTGATTCACATCAACTGAAGTTACCTGTAAATGTAAATTTTCTTATTTAAAAATGCATAAACACTACTGTACATTGCAGATTTACTCCTTAAATAGCAATATGTCTGCATATAAACATGCATAAACCACTAAAACTGTTAAAAAAGAAAAGAAAAGGCCACATTGGGACTAACTGGGAACATTTATTCAGTAT
This sequence comes from Dascyllus trimaculatus, assembly GCA_024666655.1. NCBI lineage: Eukaryota > Metazoa > Chordata > Actinopteri > Pomacentridae > Dascyllus > Dascyllus trimaculatus. The sequence continues at coordinate 43,629 of JAMOIN010001783.1, forward strand.
TAATTCAATATATAGTGTTGAACTAAGGAAAATAATTTAACTTAATGTAAAAATAAAGTGGAGTTCTGATTATTTTTAGCTTCCCAAATCGAGTTACCAGCATAAATGCTGCTTTGTGAGCTGTTGCGTGAAAATGTTTTGTTCCGTTCCCATCATCAGTTTTTACAGTGCAGCCTTCTGTTAGTGGTCATTGTTGTTTTTGGCTCCAGAAAAGCCTCAGATTTCATAATATTTAGCTGTATTCTGCGAGAACAGTACGCTCCTGTTAAAATTTGGTGCATTTTTACAATATTTTATTCAGTTTTTTAAAGCCACAGTCAGATAATTAGCATTAATTAGGCTATTTAGCCCTGGTGCAAGTATCCTGAGATCCTGTACATTATTTTATGCGCTTTCTTCACATCAACCTCAGTGTAAATCAGTGAAAAGTTGTATAACATTCTTACTTTTCTAAATCAAGTCACTAACTCTTTTCCGAAGATGGTTTTTTTTTTTATTCACGCTCTCAATTTTTAGCCTTCTGTTAGTGGTCATTGTTGTTTTTGGCTCCAAAAGGCCTCAGATTTGACAATATTTAGCCGTATTCTGCAAAAACAGTACACTACTGTTAGAATTTGGTGCATTTTTACAATATTTTATTCTGTTTACAGTCAGATAATTAGCATTAATTAGGCGCCTTAGCCTCGGCGCAAGTGTCAGACGCAGAATTTGAACTTGGTAATGGATAGAACTGGTTGAGGTCGTGAGAAAGGTCTTAAAACAGGACGCTGCTTGTGTTTGAAGACCGGTGGATCCCAAATATTCAGAGGAAGTGTTGAGATGCGTGTTGGTTGATTTAATCTGAATGTCGGAGCCTCAAAAGCTTGTACAAGGTTCTTCACTGTACGGCACGACCCACGCAGAAAAGACAATGATAGAAATGTGGTTACAGTTTTTATAGCAAGTCTTCTCCCGACCAATCACCAAACGACGCACCTGTGGAAGGAAGTCGTCCCCCCACCCTGTGTGTTTCTTAATCCCCGTGATGTCATGTCAGGGTGACTCTTAGAAGGCAGCTCCGGCGCCTCAAGTCCTAGTCGTGGTTATCTGTTCCAGAGCTATCGGGTACACCGTGGCCTAGGAGAATGAGTCCCCAGAGATTCGGTGCTCATGTTTTGGGTGCGAGCAGGTTGTTATCCAAACTAAGAGCAAGCAAACATTCAGTACTGAAGACGTGTGTGTGCATGTGGAGGCTGTTTTGTGTTCACAGCGTCAGATTATGTAAGTTTCATCCACAGCATCTGATTAATAGTGAGGTTAAAAAGTAATTAAAAGAAAAGCTGCCTCACATCAGGACAGCTGAGATGGATGTGATGTGAG
>JAMOIN010001061.1:0-44778 GCA_024666655.1 Dascyllus trimaculatus
AACACAGCATCAGATGGCTCCGTATCTCGAGCCCTTTCTGGCCTTAAAACTTTACCTGAAGAGTTAACAGAACACTCAGGGATACAAAATCTTTAACTGATTGGCTAAACAGAACCTTTAGAAAGTGGAAGAATTTGTATGTGTTTATTTCACTAGTTGTAGCAGTGACTGTGTTCACCTTATGTGGATGTTACTGTATACCATGCATCAGGCACCTCTCTATAAAGTGTATTACCACAGCCATTGATGATAAATTCCCCACACCACCTCCTTATCAATTATGACAACATGCAGGTGAAACTGCTCCACTGGTCTCCCTCTCTGAGCCCGGAGAGGATGAGACTGAAGCTTACGAGGATGTTGAAGAAGAAGACCGTTGTTTGTATCCCTGAACCCCTGTAAACACATGTTATTTGCTAAAGCTTAACACACATCCATATATAGTTGTTGCACACACGTAAAGGCGAGATACTTATAGTTTTTTTTAATATATATTAGTGCTGTCAAAAATATCGCGTTATTAACGCGTTAACGCAAATCAATTTTAACGGCGTCAATTTTTTTATCGCGAGATTAACGCGGGCGGGGGTGGGTAAGACGGGGGCATGGTTGGCGAAGTCGAGGGCGAGGTGTTCGCCGTTGGAGTCCGACAGGATCTCCTGCTGGTGGTGGTACAGCAGCAATATTCTCGCTCGCCTTTCTGTCGGCTCCTTTTCCCCGTCCCGAACCGTGTGCCGCTGATCCAGATGCTCCGCCAGGTGACGGCGGCCTGGGGTGCGCGCGTGAAGATTGACAAGACCAAAGTTTTCTGTGTGTGTTGTCAGAGTGAACTGAGTTATCATCGTAGTTTATCCAGTCTGTAATACTACTTGATGGCCAAACACAGCTGACGCGAATTCTCCGCCTCCTCCTCATATAAAATGATATTTCAAGGGACATTTAGAACAGATAAAAAATGTGCGATTAATTTGCGATTAATCGCGAGTTAACTATGACATTCATGCGATTAATCGCGATCAAAAATTTTAATCGATTGACAGCACTAATATATATATATATATATATATATATATATATACATCTATATATATATATATATATATAGATGGAAAGATAGATAGACATGTCACGTTTTGTTCAAATGTAAATAAAAGCTGAGAAATATTTTTTCCACAATGATGCCTCTTGTACATCATCTTATTATCTTCTGGGAGACACCTGTGCAATTTCCAATCAGGAAAAAACTTGCTAGTTGAATAAAAGTAACATTAAGTCAAAATTTGCAGGTATGAATAATTTCGGGCTTGACAGTATATATATATTTATAAAAAGTGTGTGTTTTAGCACCTTAAGCCTCTTGACTAATCTCAGCACTGCTTCCTCAGCTGTTCTCCTGCAGCTGGACAGAGCAGGAATAGGTGATGAGCTTACAGCAGAACATTCCTCCATAATCTGACGAAGGTGTTGATGTGGAACCTCCGGACTGACGGCATTAAACCACAGACTGATTCTGTTCTGCAGCTCTGAGATTAGACCGTTTGTCTGCTGAGCTTCCTGCACTGATACATCTATTTGAATGTACTGGCTGCAGAAGGAGCTGTAGCGGAGCGTGGAGGAGGTTATTACAATAATGAGGATGGATGTGTTTATCATGAGTTCTGTATCCAATCCTCTCTGTCCCCTCCTCCTCTTCCCTCCATCCCTCTTCCTCCTCTCCTTCTGTTCTGGGTTTTCCTGTGTATTTCTGCAGGGACAACATGTTGTTTCTGATGTTTCTTATGATTTTTTTAAGTGCAGCGTTTGGTTTTGGGTTTTTTCTTGTGCATTTTTACAGGAACCACTTCTTGAATTTGGAGTTTCCTATACATTTTTGCAGAAGCAACTCTATGTTTTTGCAGTTTCCTATGATTTTTTTTAAGGGCAACCTGTTTTGGGGGTTTCTTATGCAGTTTTACGGGGGCAACACCTTGTTTCTTATGATTGTTTAAATTTAAATGTTTCTTGTGTATTGTTGCAGGAATAACTCCTTGTTTTAGGGTTTCCTGTGCATTTTCGCAGAGGCAACCTCTTGTTTTGGTGGTTTCTTGTGCATTTTTGTTGAGGTAACACCTTGTTTTTGCAGTTTCCTTCAAATTTTTGCAGGCATGACACCTTGTTTTGGTTGTTTGTTATGTTTTTTTCGGTATCAACACCTGTCTGTGGTTTCTTATGAATTTGTTAAGTGCAGTGTCTTACTTTTGAGGGTTTCTTATGTATTTTTGCAGAGATAACTCCTTGTTTTATGGTTTCTTGGTTTCTTGGGGGGTGAAATCACTGTAGGCACAGGTAATTACAGTACGTTTTATATTACCTATTACTGGGATATTGCAACATTTTACTGTATTGTTTCACAATAAAATACTGTATTCAGTCCATATGCTGTGATAGCACAACAAATTACATGAACCACATTGCATTGTGGGAGCTGGCTCGCCTTTTGGCAGTGACATCCTCACCTAGCTGGAGCCAAAAGTGGGGAAGAAGAACTAAGCCAGACTCTGTTGAAGTAATTTACCATCCATTTCTTTCTTTTCTTTAATTATAGCTAATCTGTTTTCATTCAGTGTTGCTCCAGCACAGTTAAATGTGATTGCAGATGTCATGTTATGAAAACACCACGTGTCCAACTGTAGCTTTTAACATCACTTTTTTGAACCGTGTCAACATCACCGCTTGTCCGTTTGACTCCCCGCCATTTGCCATTTGCTCTCCTGTGTCGTCATCCTTGTGCGACTTTGTAGTTCTTTTCCAAGTAACTCAGTTACACCACATCTCCCCTTTCTAGAATCAATGGGTAGACTGTCAACCACCCCATGGTGTCTTTCGTGCAGCTTAGCAAGAACATCATTTCTCATGGTTGAGAGTATGACAAGTCTATCTCCTTTTAGCAATAGACCATCTTGGACAGTAAGGAACACCCTGTCAGTCCAGTATACCTTGAGTGTAGGTCCATTTGCGCCATGAGCTTTCCAGCCTTCTACACACGGTTGCATCACTCAAGCACACCCATGGTCCCTCTGCAGCTGCTCTCTCAGCTCCTCCAGATAGGCAGTGCTTGCAGGTAGGTTCTCCATCACCATATCCACGTAGATATTTGTGTCCTCGAACTGCTCTTTGTCAGCTGGTGTCTCTTTTCTTCTGACAGGCGCTTGTGACAATGTATCAGCTGTCCACAGGCAATTCCCTGGCACACGAGATATGCAGTAGGAATAGCGCATAAGACACATTCGAAAGCGTTGGATCCGAGGGGGTAGAGCATCCAGTGCTTGAGACCCCAGGAGACTCAGGAGAGGCTTGAGATCTGTCTCCAACTGGAAGTGTTTTCCAATGAGGAAGTTGCTGAGGCTCTTGCAAGCCCAGGTCAAGCCCAAAGCTTCCTTTTTCACTTGGGCGTATCTCTGCTCGGTGGGTGTGAGAGACGGCGAAATGAAGGGTATTATCTATCATTATCTATTTTTGTAACATATGAAATGTGTGTGTGTGTGTCATATGATAATGTCTTTTTTCCCTGATCTGAGGTTTTCGTTGCACATGCCAAACCGGAGCGTGCTACCTGAGGACTTCACTGTTTGATGTAAGTAATGAGTTAGTGGGTTATTACTACTGTCGTGTTGCTTGTATCTTGCTAACTTCCTTGTTTAATTTCCGGCTTGTTGTGAACTTTGGAGGGGATATAAATATGTGTCACTCAAGTGACAGAGCGATGGCTGCACCAGGATCCTCTGTTAACTGGGCGCACGCACGCTGTATGACAGCACACACGCATGCACAGCCGGTCCTGACGGTGGTAACGGAGGTCGGTCGCTGAGATACTGCTCCAGAAAACGCAGCTGGACCTGAACCACCTTAATGAACATGGATATATTTGTGTTGGCTTTGGTTTGAGCCTGCAGTCATATGTTTTCAAACATGGCACCACTGCATGTGCCTTGGATAAACTAGAAAAGCACCGAGGAGCTTCAGTCCACCCCAGACACAATCTCCCAGTTCACATGTTTTGTATGGAATGTTACAGATATAAATGTAATTACAGACAGTCCAAATTTCCTACTGACAATGCAGCCTTCACCCCATCTGACCTAATGAACAGGTGCAGTGTCTAACGCAGCAGCTCCTAACAGCCTCCCAGCTTCTTAGACAACCAGAGATAAGAATGCCGGCCCAACCGTGCGTATGTTGCTCAGGAAGGAAAGAGAACCTCACCATTGCGCTGTCTGTCACGTGGAGACCCAATATCTCATGTAGTCTCAGGGGGTTACCCCAAAAACAAGAGTGCCCTCTGGTGGCTTTTAGAGTAGACCGCATTTAATTGTCCACCCACACACTTACATTTAAAAAAAATCCTGGATGGAGATGGTGATCCGGATCAGTCCCAAAATTTCATCAGTTGTTCATTGTTCCATTTCACACATTTCCTGAAAATTTCATTCAAATCAGTCCATGACTTTTCAAGTTATTTTGCACACAAACAAACAAACCAACGCAGGCCATCACATAAGCTCCTTGTTGGAGATAGTTATAATCTATAAATCTGTGTAAAACTTAAAGTTGTTTTCTTGGTCTATTGTTTACAGGTGCTTCTTGGGCATTTACCATGAGATGGCTTGAAGGGGAAGAAGTGTTCTCAACCTACGTGTGAGCACTCTGTTACGAAAAGTGTTTTTTTCATGCTCATGTTTTAAACTGTTCAAATAAGTTTAAAGGATTAAAACGTTAAAATGGCCATTGTTTTTTGTTGTTTTCATTTTTATTGAGCAGATCCAAAGCATGTTTGTAAAAGTAAAAATCCAGTAAAATTAATGTTAACAAACAAAATTTATAATGTGTTGCAATTATTTAAAGTGTAATTTAACTGGAAATTACAGGATACTAAATTGTATTACTTTTACAGTAAAATTACTGTAATTTATATACACAGCAAAGTACTGTAATTTGACAGGTAAATGCCACTATATCACAGTAATTTTAAAGTCACAGCAACTGTGAAATTACAGTATACAGTTGTAGTTTTACTGCAATTTGCTGTGAAATATTTACAACAAATTGCTGTGACATATTTACATTAAGTTACTGTAAAAATATTTACAGCAAATTAATGTGAAAGACATGCAACTAGTAGCCAGTAATTTACTGTAAATTTACAGTGACAAATTTTGCAGTGTTGTTTCTAGAGTTTCCTATGCATTTTTGTAGAGACAACCTCTTGTTTTGCGGCTTGTGTATTTTTGCAGGAATAACTTCTTGTTCTTAAGGTTTCCTATGAATTTTTGCAGGGACAGCTTGTTTTGTTTTTTTACAGTGCACCTTTGTGTCTGGCTGTATCTTCAGGGGTTAATGAGGTGTAGAATTCAAGCCTCAACTCACTGCTCTCTGACATCCCCTGAAGAAAACCCTCCATCTCTTCTGTTTTCTGTTGTTTTTAGCCTTTTGCTGCACGACGGGCCTCCGAGAGAGAAATCCAATTTTCAGGGCACCTTCTTTCACGCATCCTTGTGCACATCCATTCATCCGTCCGTCTACTCGAGTCCCAGAACCAAGATTCTTTCCTGAAGCGGGTCACCGAGCCTGGCAAGGATTAGAACGTCTGAGTGACAATCACAGAACCAGTGGCTGGAAATGATGGAAGCTGCTAAAACATATTAAAACTTTCTGCTCAGTGAAGAACTTCCAGTTCATGAAATACTGATTCTGACAAAAGTATCAGACTCGCGGTTTGCTTTCATTCCAGCAGATTAAAAGAGTCGATATGCTGATGCTCTCAGTCCGGCCTTAATGATCAAGAGTGTTTTCAAAAGAGCAGTTGAGTTAAATCGAAAGGAACGTAGCCTGCCCTGCTCTCAAAGAAATAAAGGATCTAAAATGGTTGATCTGCAGCCTCACTGGTTCTGTAGACTCCCTGAATGCTGCAATTGTAGGCAGCTGTGAGAATCGGCTCACCTGTGTTCAATCATCCAACCTCTATAAAAGCTCTGGTTCATTCAGCCCACTTCTGTCAGACCATAGACATTCCAACCCCGTTTCTCTTCCGGGCCTGCCTTCCTTCCTTCCTTCCTTCCTTCCTTCCTTCCTTCCTTCCTTCCTTCCTTCCCCCCTCTGCTTAGTGACTTCTCCACCATCTGGATCCTGCCCCCCCAGCCAGCCTCCATTCTTCCTGTGTTTCTACCTGTCTCCTGTCTGCTTTCCCTCAGCCCGTCTGTCCCTCTAGTTTAGTTTCTATTATGTGAGTATCCTGTTTGGTTTGTCTAGCTTTAGTTAATTTGTAACAGTTTATCCTGTTTTGTTTGTTGGTTTAGGTCTTTGGTTTTGTAGTGTAGCTCATTTCTTGTATTAAGTCAGGTTGCTCCATTCTGTTTTCCCCCTCAGTTCAGTTTCCTGTTTCAGTGTAGGTTTTAGTTGTAGTCAGTTTCCTCTGCCCCCGTTTGTTAGTTTTTGTGTACATCATCTGTTTTCCTTCGATTCCCCTCCTTGGTCATTGGTTATAATATTTCTTTGGTTTAATAGTTTGCCCTTTTCTATATTTAGTTTGATTTGTTCCTGTTTCTTCCTCAGTTTTTCCCACTCGTGTTTGTTTTCAGTTCAGTCTTTACTATAATAAATCATTTTTGAAAATCCTTCAGCCTGCTCTTGTGTATGTGCGTGGGTTCTCAGCCACCCTCTGTCACATAAATGACCACAATGAGCCAAACAACAACAAAGAGACAAAAAAGACACAGAAATACCAAAAGGAAAGACAAAATGACTGCAAAGAAACTCAAAACAAACAACTACAAGAGGCACAAAACAACTTCAAAGATGCACAAAATGATCACAAAGAGACAAAGTGACTGCAAAGGAACATAACAAAAATGGAAATAGACAAACTAAATACTACAGAAACAGACAAAACAACTGCAGAGGGACGCAAAACATCAAAAAACACAAAATGATCGCAAAGATATAAAAGACATCCACAGAAACACAAAGTGAACACAAAAATTAAAAAAAACAACTGCAAAGATAAGCTGAATGACTGCAAAAAGACAAAAAAAATTGAGTAAAAGACAAATGACCACAAAGGCACAAAAAGTCAGAAAACAACTGCAAACACAAAAAATGAACGCAAAGAGATGCAAAATAGTCACAAAAAGACACAAAACAACAAAGAGAAACAAAATGACTACAAAGAGGCACAAAATGATTGCAAAAACACAAAGTGACTGCAAAGGAACACAACAAAAATGAAAATCGACAAAATAAATACTGCAGAAACACACAAAACTACTGCAAAGAAACACAAAATGTCTAACCAGTGAGGTAATTGGTCTATATTGATATTATATGGTATTTTGATATCTACTTTATTTTTGGTATAAGAATACTTTAAATATTACCAGACATATTAATCTGTCATTTATGAGTGCTTTCCTGATTTATTAGGGGTACAGAGCTTTAAAAGGGAAGGTGAAACCTTTGTTGTGGGAGTCGTTGCACTCCGGTTTCTCCAGCAATCTGGATGTGAATAGCAATCTCCCGTTTGATCATTGCTCTTACCTAATATTGCATTTTTCAGGTTAGTACACAGTAAAACTTCCAAGAAGTTAAGTGTTACAAAGCTATATTGTTTTGTACCAGTGCGTATTACTGTTGCAATGGTTTTAGCAATGTTTGGACATCTGTTTCAGATGCCTTTGGGACGCCTCACGGCGTGGGATCATGGGATGTCCCACGGGGAGGAGGCCTCAGGGTAGACCTAGGGCACGCTGAGGGACTATGTCTCTCGGCTAGCCTGGGAACGCCTCGGGGTCCCACTGGAAGAGCTGAAAGAGGTGTCCTGGGGGAGGGAGGTCTGGGCCTCTCTGGCCCCGCGACCCGGCCCCGGATAAGTGGAAGATAATGGATGGATGGATGGTTTTAGCACTTTTATGCTTAATTTAGTAACTTCAGTGAGCCGCGGTGTTGGCTAGCAGAGCAGAGTCTCCCACGTCTGGAAAGTCATGAGATGGTTAACAAGAGCTCGTATCGCTACCGTTTTATTTTGCATTTATAATGAACAATATGCACTGTATTTATCTTCTAATTTTCCTGTACAGCATTTTTAAGCCACTATGTTGTATGAGGTAAAGTTTAAAGGGCACAGATGTTGATATTTGTCTATGAACAGTGTTTATGCTTAAGTTAAATATATGAAAGTATTGTAACCAGATAAATATAGAGTTTGCACTTTGATATAATAATTTTGGCATCAAAAGAAGTTATTATTAGCAGTGTGCATTACAGTGTTTTGACCACAAAAGAAGCAGCTAAATGTAAGAAGACATAACTGATGAAAACATATATTATTGTCGAAAGAAGCTTTATTGTACAACTGCATTTACTTTGTTTAATGGCAATTAAAGCAGATGCAATCTGGACGTAAAAGGCTATGTCCTGTCTGATCATTGCTCTTACCTAATAACGTGTGTTTCAGATTTGTCTTTCTGTTGTGGTACCCCCCACCTGTGCCTGTAACACAAACATACAAAAAGAGTGCAAAAAGAACAAAAAGAGGCTCAAAATGACCACAAATTACCCTAATTTTACACAATAAAAATGCAAATAGACAAATAAATACTGCAAAAACACACAAAACAATTGCAGACAGACCACAAAAGACTCAAAACATCCACAAAGAAACACAAAATGATTGCAAACAGACACAAAACAGAACTAAACTATTTAGTGTGGTGTACTTAAAACATTCAATAAATTGAGAAAAAAAAGTTTTTTTAAAAAACAAATGTGGAAAATGATGATCAAGCTTCAAAAACTGACAATACTCTTGGGTCCTTTAAAGTGCACTAGTCTTGCCTGAATAACACTCTTTACCATGTAAAAAATCGAGGAAAAACTTTCTTAACAATGACTAGAACTTAATGTTGCACATCAGATATTTTTAAAAAAATACCCAACTAATTCTCAAAACTGAGAAATGGCAAATGTGTTATATTTGAAAGATGACCGACTTCTCTGCAGCAACATTCACCACTTAAGGGTTAAAAACAAACAGAAAAGAACATATCAAATGTAATAATGCTCAACATAATAAACAACTCTAAGCACCAGTAACTCCCATCACAGTTTCACCAGTTTCTACGATCAGCAGCTTCCAAGTTTATAACTGCAGTCCATGCACACAACTCCCTCCATTATGATGCCAACATCCTCAGGCGGCTCTGTGGGCTCTGCTCCCTCATGTCGGATAATGTAGATTTCCATGACCTTTTCCTCCATTCCTCTAATTGCACCAGGTTCAACGTCCTCAGAATAGGATCAGAATAAAGCATTAATGAAAATGTGTTCAAGAGAAATTGGACTGCCATATGCTATAATCAGTATCAATTTATCTAATCTCTTTCAAATCTAATTTACTCAATGAATGGACTATTAATCCTTGTGCCTCAGTAAAGAGTGTTAGATTTCTTCAGGGATTGTCATAAAAAATATACGTTAATCTTCCACTTTCAATGGATAATTTTTATAACCTACATAATTCCTGATATCAAGAAATAATTTTCAGGATTTAAGCCTTTAAATGCCAGTTTGTTTGCATATAACATCTTTTTTTTATAATAAAAAACAAAAACAAAAATTTTATTTTTTTCCATATACTAAATACAAAGTGATTTTTTGGGGGGAGGGGGTATCATGGTCTGGGATGTCAAGATTAACAGCAACATTGATTTTGATGATTTATTATTTGTGCAGTGCCACATTTAAAAAAAAATAAAATAAAATTTCCTCTGGGCTCTTCAGGGACAAAAAAGTGCCCCTATTGAAACCCATTAAAAACACATTTTTTGATCCCTCTGCTAAAATATGACACACACAGTCACAAAAACTGACATTCACAGCTTAATAACCCAGCGTAACATAAATTAAATGTACACCACATTTTAAGTGTTATTGTACTGAGTGTAGAATCTTGACTGTCTACAGTAATATTCGTGTTGTGACCTGCTACAGCTGCCGTAGTTCTGCACATGCACAGTGTGTGTTTTCATGCGTCTCTACCTGACAGCATGTATTTGCTCTGTGTCTCCTGCTGCCCGTGATTATTAAAACCAAGTTCTGATTCCATCATCTTTATTACCACAACACACAACATGACGTCAGAAGTCTCGGACTTTCATTTTTACATGGACTACTGCGTGTTGTGAGTATTTTTCGAGCGGGACCATTGTGCTACCACGTTAACTTCTACAATATGGCGGACGGCTTCAGATGACCCGACCTGCTGATGCTTGATGGCAACATGGTGGAAAACTGGCGCAGGAGTACGACATTTTCATCACTGCTGCACACTCAGACAAGCCAGCGCAGACTTGAGCCTACATTCTCCTGAACCTGGCCGGACCCGAAGCTAACGAGCACGAGAGATCTTTTGTTTACGCTGCGGAGGTGCATGAACGACAATGGACGTGTCCTCGTTCCCGTGGAGTCCAAGGAGGACAAGAGAAAGTTTAGGGAGATGTGCAAACCTCAAACAAGCATAATGATGGAAAGACATAACTTCAGCACACGTAATCAGAAGAGTGGTGAGACCATTTGTCATGGGGGCTGAGGTTTGAACCCAGGTGCAGGAAAGAACAGCAGGTGCAGGCAGGGTCCGGAGGGCAGGTGGGATGCGGAACGGGGAACCGACAGAGAACCAGGATACATCGCCTATGACCGCGCACCGAGCGTCAGCAGCCACAGGGCTAAATAGTGGTGGTGATTAGCCCTCGGTGCGCGGTCCCGCGGCTGCCTCCAATTGCCACAATCAAAAGAGGCGGAAAACACGGAGAGGGAGAAGGAGGGAGACAGATAGGGCCAGGGCGGGGATCATGACACCATTGAATCCTATGTTAGCGGTTTGAGAATGAAAGCTAAGAGCTGTAGCTTTGGTGAGCTTTGTGAAGAACTTATCAGACACAGGCTGGTGTGTGGCATAAGTAACGACCACCTCATGAAAGTTTTATTGCGTGACAGTGATCTGACTCTCGCTAAGGCCATTTCAGTATGTCAGATTCACGAAATGACAGAAGAGCATAATAAAATGCTCATGTCCCTACATAGCTCTGTTACAAATGTGGATGCTGTTCAGACCAAGCAAGTGAACAGATGAGACTATGACAAGGCCAAGTTCAACAGTAAGCCTAACATATCACATCACATTACTGGCTGTAATAATTCAAATTAAATGGCATAACGATTGCGATAACAGTGGATTCAGCTTGTCCTCAAACACATGAAAAGGAAGAGGCTTTCACTGGCTTACAGATTAATGACAGCACAGTTGAAATGAAGGTGGACACTGGTGCAAAGTTTAACGTCCTCTTCACAAAGACTTTTGAGAAAGTTAAAAGAGATGAACAAATAAAGCCATGCAGTAAAGCCACTAACCTTGTTGCATATGGTGGTAGTAAGATACAAACTTTAGGATTTGTTGACTTGGGCTGCCAATTAGGGGCCAAGCGCTATACTTTACCCTTTTTCATTATCAATGAAAATGTATTGCCATTGCTTGGACTCAGTGCTTCATTACAAATGGGACTTGTAGCTCTCAGCAAAGAAGTCCACCAAGCGAGTGTTGCCACAGTTCAAGATTTCACTCAGCAAATCAAAACTGAATACAGTGACCTTTTTGCAAATGAGTTAGGAAAGCTACCAGTCACACATTCAATGACACTTGATCCAGAAGTGAGACCTGTAGTTCGCCCAGCACACCGCATTCCTGTCGCAATGAAAGACCAAGTCAAAGCTGAACTAGACAGAATGCAGGAATTAGGTGTCATCGCACCAATCTCAGAGCCCACTGACTGGGTATCTTCTATGGTTGCTACCAACAAAAAGGACAAGAAGGAAATCAGGATATGCATCAACCCTAAGGACTTAAACATGGCTCTAAAAAGACCACATCATCCAACGCGCACAGTGGATGATGTAGCATCACAAATGTCTAATGCTACAGTTTTTTCAGTCCTCGATGCAAAGAACTCATTCTGGCAAATCTCTCTCGACCACAAATCCTCAATGCTAACCATTTTCAGCACCTGTTTCGGTTACAAATCCAAGCAGATTCCTGCTTCGGTTACAAATCCTGTTACAGATTCCTGCGGATGCCGTTTGAGATCAGCTCTGCCAGTGAGGTGTTCCAGCACTCCATGGAGCAGATCTTCGCCGGCTACCCCTGCGCAATTATCATGGATGATATACTCATCGAAGGCAAGGACGTTGAGAACTCTGTGATGAAGGGCATGTCTTGATTGATTTCCTGTCTCCTATAGGCAAAAGATTTTTCCATTGTAGTATTGATCTGTGGTTGGTTCTTCTTCTTTGCCTTCCTTGACATCATTCATGCTCAATTCTAGGCACCCAATGTTCCGCCGTCTAGCGCGGTAGTTGGCCACTTCAGGCTTATTTTCCATCCATAATGACCTGAGACTGACCCTTGCTCTTTTAAACAGGGATGTTTTGTTATTGAAGCCGGAGCCACATTGTCAAAATCTTTATTTGAAGGATATATTTTGTATTTGATAATGTCTATTGCCAAACTCTCTAAGATATAAGACTTGAGTTTGGTGCTTGGATTCAGAAGAGTACCACTGTTATGAAAGGCATGGCTGGCCTTCTCCAGCTGAACCTCTACCTCATAACTGAACTGAGGTGTTGGGAAGGTTTGGGGCCATAGCTGAGACCTAAGTGATGACTGTGAGAAGATGTAGGTTCCGGGGAGGAAAGTATGTCTGTGTCTGCCAGTGATGAAGAAGAAGAGTCAAAATCTAATCTTTGATGTGGAGCAGTGCGGTGAGGGCTAGCGCCTGACCCACTGGGCAGGTAAATTATTTTAATGGTGCCCTTGTCTGTCTTGCCAAGTTCTGCAGTACTTGACAAGTTCACAAACTCATTGTCTAAGTCTTTGTCTCTGTACTGCAGTCTGAAATTTCCCCGACAAGTTAAATTGTCTTGTAATCTCTTGCTTCAGGTCCTCTACTGAATCTGGTATTCCAGTGGGAAGAGTCAGTTTGGATGCGTTGTCTATTCCAAGTATGACTCTTAGGGTTGTACTCATCTTGTATTCATAATAATAATAATAATGCATTTTATTTAGCAGCACCTTTCAAAACACTCAAGGACACTTTACAGAAAAAAAACACAATAAAAAAAACAAAAAACAACAAGCAAGGAATACAACATTAAAATGAAAGTGAATTAAAGATCGTATGCAGTTTTAAACAGATGAGTTTTGAGTTTTGGAGGTATTCTGAGCACGTCTGCCTGGGAGGATGCCCCAGGGCAGACCGAGAACCGGCTGAAGGGATTATGTATCTCGTCTAGCCTGGGAACGCCTCGGAATCCCCCAAGGATGAGCTGGAAAGCGTTGCTGGGGGGAGGGATGTCTGGAACGACCTGCTTCGTCTGCAACGACCTGCTTCGTCTGCTGCCTCCGCGACCCGACCCCAGATAAGCGGAAGATAATGGATGGATGGATGGAGTTTTGAGTCTGGACTTGAACTGGGGTAAAGAGTCAATATTACTGATGTCTGGTGGCAGTGAGTTCCAGAGTTGGGGAGCAGAGCTTTCAGTTGCTCTGGTGCTGAGACAGGCGGAAGATTCACTCTGAGAAGAAAAACAAACTTCTTTAAGAATGTTGGATAATTATTAGGGCTCTGGTGATTACAATGTATTCCTGCAATGACAAAACCATACAAAACAATGTGTTCATGAAACGTCCCAAATTGCTTAATTTAGACTGAACAGTCTATATTGAACACATACTTAACAATGAATTGTCTTAAGGTATTGAAAACTCATTTTCTCAACCAGCTTCTTACTGCGAGTAATGTGACCCTATACAGGTGCATATAAAGAAATTGAAGTTAAAGTGAAGCTTAATCCAATATGTCAAAATATTACATTATGTAAGACCAACAAAAGGATTATAAGGATTTACAATGCATAGATGTCAGCCTTCTGTAAAGTATGTTCATTTATGCACTCAGTACTTGATTGGGGCCCCTTTTACAAAAATTCCTGCATCAATGGTGCATAGAATGAGACAATCCACCTGTAACACTGCTGAGGTGTTATGGAAGTCCAGAATGCTTTGATAGCAGCACTTCAGCTCGTCTGCTTTGTTGGTTTGGTGTCTCATCTTCCTCTGTGCTTGACAGAAAACTCACCTGACCTCCAAATAGAATCTGTGTATTGTCAAAAAGATGACCAGACACCAGACCAACAAAATTCTGCTTCCATAGCACCTCAGCAGTGGTACAGGTGGATTGTCTCCTTGCTACCCCACTGATGCAGGAATTTGTGCAAAAAGGTGCCTCAACCAAGTACTGAGTGCATAAATGAACACAGTTCAGTTTCCAGAAGGTTGACATTTCTGTATTATAAATCCTTTTTTTTTTTAAATTGGTCTTATATAATGTAATATTTTGAAATACTGGATTTTGGATTTTAATGAGCTGTAAGCCATAATCATCAAGATATATATATACATATATGTATTTTAAAGCCTTGAATTATTTCACTTTGTTGAATGAAACTTGGGTAAGGTATTACTTTCTGAATCGAATTACAGATAACCTTAAGAACTTTTACACGATGTTGTAATGTTTTGAGGGGCACCTACAAATAATTATCAAGGTTTGCAATTTTTTTTGTTATTACACAAGTCAGAATTCTGTCTGTACTGTTTTTAACTATGTTCTTCTCACTGGCTTGAAATGGGGAGGAGTCAAATAGAAGTATGTGGTGACTCCTACTTCTGAGCACCAATCAGGATTTTGCTATATCTGAACAAAATATGCCAGTTGTTGGGACTGTGGAGATGATGATTAACAGCCCCCAGTAACATAGGTACCTTTCTGATGAAGCAGATTGATGAGTGAACAGAATGTTTTCCCCTATAAACCAAGTGTGTAATAATATTTTAATATTTTCTTTCAGTTCCAAGTTTGGGTTTAAGTGGGTTTCCTGTTAAGAATTTCAGTATTTGCTGTATTTTTCTTTTTTTACACAGAGTACTGATAATTAGCAAATAACAAAACTGTCAAACTTTTAAAAATGAACAAATTACCTGTTACATGCACAAATCCTTTTAAGGTCGCCAGTCGTATGGTTCCAAATTTGTAATCAGCCAAAGGGTGATGGTCAGCGAGCTCCTCCAAACCAACCAACGCCAGATCTCTTGTTGGATGCAACTCGTAGGCTCTGTAGTGTTGCCTATACCATGAGCGCAATTTTCTAATGATGAGACTTAAACCATCTCGTACAATACATAGCTGAATGATTTCTGAGAAATCTGGCAGACCCCCACATGATCCATGCACAACTATCATGCCCTTTTTGTAGTTTATGCCATTAATAGTGACGCTGTTGGCAAAGTTTACAGCAGTTACTTCAGAGTAATTCTGTGAGAGAATATTCACAACATACTCGTTAAGGACATCTGTGGGGACTTTTGAGGCCTGTGTTACCTCCAAGGAAGCCCACCATCAGCTGATGTTTTTTTTTTTTTTGCCAGTGACAAAGTTATGTTCCTGAAGTTCTTTGTATGCCTAACAATCTGCTTAAAGAAGCTGTGTTTGGCCTTGAATCGTATGGCCCATAATGTTACAAGGGGTCCAGAACATTTAACCATTTCTGGATAACGTTCCAGAAAATGATGTTTTTGCAACATTTTTTTTTTGTCGGGGAAGTCTTCCTAATAATATTTTCAGTGCTCTGAGATTTTGCATTCAAATGTCCAATAGTCTCAGCACAATGAATGTGGGCAACTACTAATTCAACAACATCTTTTAAATCCAAAATTACCTGCCATGCAGGTTCATCATTAGGAACAAGTTTTCCAACTATAAAAGGAAGTAATCTAAGGAGACACCAGTTTTCATGAGCGTTGTCACCTATTGTTTGTTTCCTTTGAAAGGCTTGTGGTATCACATGAGGACAGTTTGTTTTATCCCCCCACTTATATGGAAACAAACGGATGAAATTGTTGAGTTGATCAAGAGTGAATAACTTCTTAGACAGAAGTACAGCAATGCACTGCTCTAGTTCAACGGGAACTATGCCCTCAGAAAGATCATGTACAATGTCTGGTGGGTAACCATTAATGACATTAAAGTGAGACAGACTGTCAGTTAAAACACAGGCTCTTTTAACACCACAGCAGCTTACCCCTTCTTCCTGAGCTGCTGTGACGTGAATCTGGTGACCTTCTTTGCTTCTGCACTGGAATGATCCCAATTTTACTTCTTACACCGTAAAGGCTCCACAACCTTGAAATGATCCTTGTAGTATTGTTGACCAGCTGAAGCTAATGGACCATCCTTAGCTATTGCTTTTGCCAAAGGATTATGAGTAGAAATGGCAAGGCTCAGATCACTGATTAATAACTAAACAACATGAAGGTCATGCTTTTTGCAAATGTCAACAGCTATATTGTTTGATATGGGCACTACAGCAGAGGTAAAAATAAAGTGCAATTCTTCAAGGGACTCATCAATTCTTGAGCTTGGTACATGTGAGTAAATCTCTAATTTTAGAAGAACAGAAGCAAATTTTTGAATAATTGTGTCTTGCAGGTTTTCACTTTCTGTCTCTGTTTCAATTAAACTGGGAGAATTTAGACCAGAACCAGTTTCTGCAAGATGTTCTTCAGAAGAGTGATCCTCATTTATATCACTACTTTTCACTAATTCATCTTTAAAGTCTTTTACTGTGCAAGTGCCATGCTTCCTGTTCTTATGAGATTTGAAAGTAGCATATATATAAGTTTCAAAAGAACAATTCTGAAACATACAAGTGACAGTTTCATAGCACTTCAAATGGTTGTTGATATGATAAAAGTACTTTCTACTAGATATTATGACACTTCCAGGACACAAAAGGCATGTAAATGTTACAAGCTCTGCACTTGCAACAGGTAAAACATCAACATGACATCTGCTTAAATGACTTTTAAGAGCATTCCATGTTTTGAATGAGCATGGACAGTCATAGTATGTGCATGGAATTGTGTGTCTCAGACCAAAATGGCCGTGTTTTAACTTATAGTGCTTCAGTAAATGGTACCTTGTAGATAGAGTTTCAGGACACGATTTGCATCTCCACATTTACAACCTAAAGAAAGAGATAAGAGTAAATATTTAACATTGATTGCTAGCTCTAAATTGAAGCTATTGTTACATTGGTACATTTCTGAAGCAATTTGTGTGTCCTAAATTATCTATAGCAATGAATAATGAACTTATTTAGATAAGTGAAAGACGCTCAGCACTACTGTTGATCCGCTGGCCTTGCACCCATCGACTAAGTCACTCCCAAACACAACTTGGGAAATCTGGAGTTCCCAGTTGATCACACAATGGGAAAAATAGTATTCCTAGAAGGTAAAATCAGAATATCGATCAATCAGATTTACCTAGCACTTTTCATGCAATAAAATGTAGCACTAAGTGCTTTACATAATAAAGGCAAGCAAAAACAAAGCAAAAGTAACTAGTGATTAAATTTACATGCTATATAAATGTAACTGAGTACAAAGTACTATATCTGCCTCGAGTAGAGTACAAGCACAAGTTTATAAAAAAACGTTTCATGACATGAAAACATTCAAGTGAATTAACATTACAAGTATCTCAAATAAGTGCTTAAATACAGTACTTGAGTAAATGTACTTTGCATTCCATCACTGGACAAGCCTGGCTGCAAGGAGTCTCCAAAGCTTGAGGTGTCTGCTTAGCTTTAGCCATGTGGGTTAAGTTAACATCATTAAATAGACAAATCAAGTTAAAAATATTTATTTACTGACAATTAAAAACTCTGACAAATAGAGCTTGACATTTCACTTTTTTGGTGATAGATTCTAAAACTTTATCGAAAAAACAAGGGTACTCATTTAACCTCCTGAGACCCTAACATTTTGGGCCATGCATTTTTGATTTACCCTAGTATAGTTATTTGGGATTAGTTGGACCTAGTGAATATAAAAAATAAGCATTGTTTTTGAATAATAAATAGTCATAAGTAGTAATGTGAACAGCAATGAGTAATAGTAGATCACGGCCATGCGCTTGCCGCGCGTTTCAGCTCACAGCTCCTGGAGAGTTGACTAGCAAGCACAATAGGCGGAGTTTTCAAAACTTCCAACAGGACGACGTCACCGTGCTCTCAAGCTGGAGGTTTTCATTTGAATCAAAGAGGATGTATTTGTCCCATGCTAAGTAGCGTGACCCTTGCCAGTACGCAGTGAGCTTCAGCACTATTAAATTCAATTCAATGTTATGTATATAGTGCCAGTTCACAACATATATACTGATCGTAGGCTTCAGGAGGTGTAAACCGGACATTCAACCCATCAGTATAAATGGGGACAGGGTGGAGATGGTGCCAGACTTCAGGTTCCTGGGCACCTACATCAGCAAGGACCTGACCTGGACTTCAAACTCTGCAGCGATACTGAAGAAGGCACAACAGAGACTCCACTTCCTGAGGATTCTCAGGAAGAACAACTTAAAGAATGAGCTCTTGTTGTCCTTCTACCGCTGCTCGGTGGAGTCAGTGCTGAGCTGCGGGATCTCATTATGGTTCTCCAGTTGCACGATGGCTGAGAGGAAGCAGCTCCAGAGGGTCATAAATGCTGCCAAGAGACTGACTGGCTGCCCTCTCCCATCTCTGGAGGAGATCTATAACACCCGCTGCCTCAGGAGAGCCCGCAGCATCATCAGGGACTCTTCACACCCCGGTCACCACCTGTTTGAACTCCTACCCTCAGCGAGGCGTTTCAGGGCAATAAAGTCAAAAACCAACAGACTAAAAAACAGCTTCTACCCAAGAGCTGTTGCTGCCCTGAACGCCGCACATTGAATCAACTCTGTACAGCTGTTACAATAACAAAAATCTGTTTCTACATTCCAAGTGCAATTTTGTCAGTGCAATATCCCTATTTCAATCCAGAGTTCTATTTTTTTTTTCTTTTTTCTGTCTTGTAAATACTTAAATACTGTACAGTCCCTTAATATTTTTTTTTAAATTTTATTTAAATATTTTTTAAATATTTTTTAATATTTATGTCTTTTTGCACTGCTTGGTACGAGAGCTGCTACTGTTTAAATTTCGTTGTTCTTCTGTTGGGACAATGACAATAAAAGAATTCTGATTCTGATTCTGATTCTGATATCATCTCATAGCACTTCATATACTAAGGTGAAGACCGTATGCACTGTCCTTGCTATGACGAAAACTCCTTTCAATACAACCGTAAAGTTGTCATTTAATTGGGCAAATGTGGACACACACAGAACACACAGCTTTCTCTCCACGTTTCCCTCCGTGCAGACGGCCGCACAAGGGTCAAAGTTAAACAAATTTGAACTCTGACCATGGCAAGCGTGCCGTCTCACCAACCTGCGCTGAGCTTGCCCTTTGCTCGGCGCAAGCAATACACATGAATGGGTCTCAGAGAGCGGCGGCGCCGGTACTAAGTCCTGTGTGAAAGCCGCTTACATTGAACAGAATGAAATATTATGGTGCAGAGAAGACAAAATACATATCATTTAACAGTGCAAGTTAAGCTGGCAATTCACAGCTTCTTTTTTTTTACAATGACCGATTGTAAAAAGTCAAGAATACTCATCGTCTTTTATGCCGTGCAGAGCATTTTGTTTAATATTGTTTAACGATTTGTGTACTTACCACAAAACTCAAAGGCTGGCAATGGATTGAAAAGACAATTCGGTCCGTTCACTGCCACATAGATCCTCAAAGTGGCGATTCTTCTTTCTCAGCCGGACTGCACATGTAAAACAAAGTATGGAAAATGCACTCGGACAGTCTCGTGCATTTTAAATAGCTTGACTAAGTAAGTACTCCCCCTGGAACTGCTACCTTATCGTGGTGGGGGAGTTTGAGTGCCCGAGTGACCCTGGGAGCTATGTTGTTGGGGGCTTTATGCCCCTGGTGGGGTCACCCAAGGCAAACAGGTCTCAGGTGATGGGTCAGACTAAAAGCAGTTCAAGAAGCCCTTATGAAAAGATTAAAGAACAGGACCGTGACATCGCCCGGCATGGCGCAGCCAGGGGCCCACCCTGGAGCCAGGCCTGGGGTTGGGGCTCGCAAGGGAGCACCTGGTGACCGAGCCTTTGCCCACGGGGCTCGGCCGGACGACATGGGCCAGCCCTCCTGCGGACCCGCCACCCGCAGAGGGACTCGTAGGGGCCGGGTGCTATGTGGATTGGGCGGCAGTCGACGGCGGGGGCCTCGGCGACCCGATCCCCGGACACAGACTCTAACCGTTGGGACTTGGAACGTCACCTCACTGGGTGGGAAGGAGCCTGAGCTTGTGCGGGAGGTTGAGAGATACCGTCTAGATATAGTCGGGCTCACCTCCAAGCACAGCTTGGGTTCTGGAACCCAGCTCCTCGAAAGGGGCTGGACTCTCCATTTTTCTGGAGTTGCCAATTGTGAGAGGCGGCGGGCTGGCGTGGGTTTGCTCACATCTCCACAGCTCAGCCAACACGTGTTGGAGTTCACCCCGGTGAATGAGAGGGTCGAGTC
Source organism: Dascyllus trimaculatus (assembly GCA_024666655.1). NCBI lineage: Eukaryota > Metazoa > Chordata > Actinopteri > Pomacentridae > Dascyllus > Dascyllus trimaculatus. The sequence goes on from JAMOIN010001061.1 coordinate 20,602, forward strand.
CCTGCTCCTTCGGGTTGGGGACAGGTCTCTGACGGTTGTCTCAGCCTACAGACCGAACAGCAGTGCAGAGTACCCGGACTTCTTGGAGTCCCTGGGAGGGGTGCTGGACAGTGCTCCGACTGGGGACTCCATTGTCCTACTGGGGGACTTCAACGCTCACGTGGGCAACGATAGTGAGACCTGGAGGGGGGTGATTGGGAGGAACGGCCTCCCTGATCTGAACCTGAGCGGTGTTCTGTTATTGGACTTCTGTGCTAGTTACAGTTTGTCCATTACGAACACCATGTTTGAGCACAGGTGAGTCAACAAGTGCACGTGGCACCAGGACACCCTAGGTCGGAGGTGGATGATCGACTTTGTAGTTGTGTCATCTGATCTCTGGCTGCATGTCTTGGACACTCGGGTGAAGAGAGGGGCAGAGCTGTCAACTGATCACCATGTGGTGGTGAGCTGACGGGGGAGGAAGTAGGACAGACTCGGCAGGCCCAAACGTGTTATGAGGGTCTGTTGGGAACGTCTGACAGAGCCCTCTGTCAGTGCGGTCTTCAACTCCCGAGTGGACCATGTTCTCCACTTCCATTGTCGAAGCTGCTGCTCGGAGCTGTGGTCGCAGGGTCTCTGGTGCCTGTCGTGGCGGCAACCCCCAAACCCGGTGGACAACGGAAGTAAGGGATGCCGTCAAGCTGAAGAAAGAGTCCTATCAGGCGGAGCTCATAGGACTCCTGAGGCAGCTGACGGGTACCGGTAGGCCAGGCGTGCCGCAGCCCGGGCCGTTGTGGAGGCAAAAACTCGGGTTTGGGAGGAGTTCGGGGAGGCCATGGAGAAGGACTATTGGTCGGCCCCGAGGAAATTCTGGCAAGCCGTCTGGTGCCTCAGGAGGGGGTAGCAGTGCTTCACCAACACTGTTTACAGTGGAGGTGGGGAGCTGTTGACTTCGACTGGGGATGTCGTCGGGTGGTGGAAGGAATACTTCGAGGATCTCCTCAATCCCGCAGTCACGTCTTCCATTGAGGAGGCAGAGGCTGAGTGTTCAGAGGCGGACCTGCTCATCACCCGGGCTGAAGTCACCGAGGTGGTTGACAAGCTTCTCGGTGGCAGGGCTCCGGAGTGGATGAGACTTGCCCTGAGTACCTCAAGTCTCTGGATGTGCAGGGACTGTCATGGCTGACACGACTCTGTAATATCGCGTGGCGGTTGGGGACAGTGCCTCTGGACTGGCAGACCGGGGTGGTCGTTCCTCTTTTCAAGAAGGGGGACCGGAGGGTGTGCTCCAACTACAGGGGGATCACACTCCTCAGCCTCCCCGGGAAAGTCTATTCCAGGGTACCGGAGAGGAGGATCCGGCCGATAGTCATACCTCGGGTCCAGGAAGAACAATGCGGTTTTCATCCCGGTCGTGGAACACTGGACAAGCTCTACACTCCATCGGGTGCTCGAGGGTTCATGGGAATTTGCCCAACCAGTCCACATGTGCTTTGTGGATTTGGAGAAGGCATTCGACCGTGTCCCTCGTGGTGTCCTGTGGGGTGTGCTCAGGGAGTATAGGGTCCGGGGCCCTTTGCTAAGGGCAGTTCGGTCCCTGTACGACCGGAGCAGGAGTCTGGTTCGTATTTCCAGCAGTAAGTCGGACCTGTTCCCAGTGTGCGTTGGACTCCGGCAGGGCTGCCCTTTGTCACCGGTTCTGTTCATAACTTTTATGGACAGAATTTCTAGGCGCAGCCAGGGGCTGGAGGGGGTCCGGTTTGGGGACCACGGGATCTTGTCGCTGCTTTTTGCGGATGATGTGGTCCTGTTGGCTTCATCGAACCTGGACCTCCAGCGTGCACTAGGGCGGTTTGCAGCCGAGTGCGAAGCAACTGGCATGGGGATTAGCACTTCCAAATCTGAGGCCATGGTTCTCGACCGGAAAAAGGTGGCTTGCCCTCTCCGGGTCGGTGGAGAGATCCAACCCCAAGTGGAGGAGTTTAAGTATCTCGGGGTCTTGTTCACGAGTGAGGGGAGGATAGAGCATGAGATTGACAGGCGTGATCGGCGCAGCGTCCGCAGTCATGCGGTCGCTGTACCGGTCCGTCGTGGTGAAGAAGGAGCTAAGCCAAAAGGCAAGGCTCTGTATTTACCAGTCAATTTACGTTCCTACTCTCACCTATGGTCATCAGCTTTGGGTCATGACCGAAAGAACGAGGTCCCGGATACAAGCGGCTGAAATGAGTTTCCTCCGCAGGGTGGCTGGGCGCACCCTTCGAGATCGGGTGAGGAGCTCGGTCACCAGGGAGGAGCTCGGAGTAGAGCCACTACTTCTTCACAGCGAGAGGGGTCAGTTGAGGTGGCTTGGACATCTGTTCCAGATGCCTTTGGGACGCCTCCCTGGGGGAGGTGTTCCAGGCATGTCCCACGGGGAGGAGGCCTCGGGGTAGACCTAGGACACGCTGGAGGGACTATGTCTCTCGGCTGGCCTGGGAACGCCTCAGTCCCACCGGAAGAACCGGAGGAGGTGTCTGGGGCGAGGAAGTCTGGGCCTCTCTGCTTATACTGCTGCCTCCGCGACCTGGCCCCAGATAAGCGGAAGATAATGGATGGATGGATGGATGGATGGACTAAGTAATTACAATTTAACACAGTTATATAGTTCCAAAATCCTTCACTCTAAGTTAATTTAATGAATCTCTCTGATTTTAACTCCCAAAAATCAGAATCAGTATCAGAATTCTTTTATTGTCATTGTCCCATCAGAAGAACAACGAAATTGTAAAAAGTAGCAGCTCTCGTACAAAAACAGTGCAAACAGACATAAATATTAAAAATATTTAGGGACTGTACAGTTACGAAGTATTTACAAGAAATGCAACTATTTAGTAGTTAAAACAATTATATAATGCAAACAACAGCCATTTTTCATTTCTTAGAGACCAAAAAGAGGCTCAAAATGGCCATAAAGACACAAGGACATTATTGCAACAAGGACTGTAAAGAGATCACAACAAGACCACAAAGAGGTGTGTTATCAATATTTCCTACATGTAGAGGACTCTGTAAGACATTAATCTCTTCTCTGCTGTGGGACTAATATAGGATTGTCTCATCTTACCTGTAAAGGTTCTTTGTTAAGAACTCTCTAAACATGGTTCTTCCAGCCACTGTTGGTTCCCGTTAGTTCCCGTTTATTCCTCTGAGTGCAGCAGCAGGAACCTGAAGGTGTCACATGTTATCACTGAGGTCTGCTCATTAAATCAAGAGTGACAATACGGAATAATATGGAGGAACACAACACAACACAACAGACACACACACACTTTCTTCATGTCTGTTTCATTTCACAGACAACAGAAGCTTCTAACAAGGAATTGATTATTAATTTTCTTGTCTTTTCTTCAATGAATGTCCCATAAAGTTTACATGAAACTGATCTGAACATTTTATGATGCAGCTCAGAGTGTGTGTGTCTCTGCAGCTCATGTTTTTGGTTATTTCCTCCTCGTAAATGAGCGACTCTGAGGATCTAATCAGCTCCGTGTGATTGGCTCTCGCTGCTTGTTAAACCAAATTTCTGTGAGCGAGTCAGGAGAGGAGATATTAGTGGAAACGGTTCATGTTTGTGTGCAGAAATCTGGTCTTTAACTCTTTAACTCAGCACTTTAACATATCTGCAGCCGTAAATGATCCTCCAGAAACAAGTGGATAATCTGCAGCTTTATATCCTGCAATCAGAGTGATAATTCTACATATTTAAAGCTGAGATCATTCGACAAAAAGTTCTAAAAAGGTTTATTACTCTAATAACTTACTTCTCCATTACACTTTTCAGTAACTGGATGTTTAAGTGTGTAGTTTTGCTCAATTTTCTCTACAAAAATCATCAGGATGACCAAATGTATCATCCAGAAAAACTGTAAAAACAGTAAAAAAAAAAAAAAAAACCTCATGTGTCACATACAGTGTGTCAGAAAAACAGAAAAATCTGAGTTTAGAATCACAATATTTAATCAAAATCACTTTATTCTGCATGCCTCATTTTAAAAAACTCCAAAACTTAGTAGTTTGCAGGAGATTCTGTGAAACAAAACAAAAACTTCTGTGAGTTTTTAAGCAAGACTGTGAAGCTGGAAGAATTAGTCCAATATTTGAAGGATGAGCTCATCAGAGAGAGGATCACGGCTCAGAAGCAGGACAAGCAAATCCAACTTATGACCAACAAGCTCCACACTGGGAGGACCAACGCTCAGGAGCTGGTTGAAGAAATCCAACTTTTGAAGAACAAGCAACAACAAGAACAACAAAGAGAGGGCTGGAGCACATGAACTGGACAAACAGGTCAAACCAGTTCCAAATAGTGAGATCCGATGCTCTGGAGCTGGATGAACAGGTCAGAGCTCTGAAGAATGAGGCTGCCAGAAAAAAGATCATGTCACAGGAGCTGGATGGTCAAACTGGACATTTGAACAACAAACTCCAAAGAGGACAGGCCAATGTACAGGAGCTGAAGGAATCAATCCAATACCTGAAAACAAAGCTTCATTATGAGAGGAACAATGAAAAGCAGCTGGATGATCTGCTGAACAAAGAAAGAATCAAACATCTCAGAGAGAAAGTCTTCTGGATCACTCTTAGTAAGCAATTAGAACAAACTAAGAAACAGTTGGCTGACAAGAAGAACCAGAGAGAATTTCTGGAGAACGAATCAAGGAATCAAATCCAAAAAATGAGGTTCTTCCACCTATTCAGGAGTAAAACCAATAGAGGCACCACAAGAGGATGAGGTGTTTGTGGGAGCAAATGATGTTCTTCCACCTGTCCAGGTAGCGGAACCGATAGAAGCTCCACAAGAGGATGAGATCTTCGAGGAATGCAATGAGGTTCTTCCACCTGTCCAGATGGCGGAACTGACAGAAGCTCCACAAGAAGATCATCTCTTCGAGGATGAGGTGTTTGATGACGCCAATGAAATCCTTCCACCTGTCCAGGTAGAGGAACTGAAGGAAGCTCCACAATAGGACAAGATCTTTGAAGACTCTAATGAAGTCCTTTCACCTGTCCAGGTAGAGAAACTGAAGGAAGACGTCCAATATCCCCTGAAAAATGTTCCTCTCTGGGCTCTGACCTACCATCTCTTCCCCGGTAAGACTGTCAGTTGGACCGGCTTCCTCTGCATCTATCTGTCACGTTTACTTTCATGGAAGTGGAAAACTCATTAAAGTTCTCCACATTTTTAGAATTTTTTCCATTTGCAATATAATTTAAAGTTCAGCTTCAGTTTAAATCACATTGCAAATGGCAGCTCAGTAATAACGGTAATAACTGTTACTATTCGTCATTAATACATGTAACACCATCTAAATATGACATTTAATTAATGTATTGCTTACATTTATAAAATGTCAGAAAACAGAATAATTGTCAAAAAAGCTGCGACTGCATGCATTAAAATAAATACAAAGAGCAATAACAATTTAAAAGAATATAGATATAAGATAAACCTATATAATCCCAAATTAGAAAATGGTATTGTGTAGTGTGACATATTACTGAAAATAAAATACGTAAGCTAAAAACATAAAAGACTAGAACAGAAAAGTAAGAAGTAATACTGACAATTATTCTGACATGAGGACTAAAGAAATTTGTGGCACAAGAAACCTAATTTAACCCAAAACAATTAGCCATCCATCCATAATTACTATCCATCGAGACAGACAGACAGACAGACAGACAGATAGACAGATAGATAGATAAAAATGGTATCCAGGTGGTCACAGTAGCTGGTTGGCTAACTAGTAGCCAGCTGGTAACATTCACTAGTTTACTAACTAGCATGCTGCTAACATAGGCTGTAATGCAGTTGGTAGATATTTGTCAACATTTACAGTTGTGGTCAAAAGTTTACATACACTTGTAAAGAACATAATGTCATTGCTCTCTTGAGTTTCCAGTTATTTCTACAACTCTGATTTTTCTCTGATAGAGTGACTGGAACAGATACTTCTTTGTCACAAAAAACATTCATGAAGTTTGGTTCTTTAATTACTTTATTATGGGTTAACAGAAAAAAGTGACCAAATCTGCTGGCTCAAAAATATACATACAGCAACATGAATTAGCATTTTTGGTGACTTAGAAAGTTGTGTCAATGAAATGAGCTTCATAGCATGGCCTCTTAGCCTCTTCTTGTGAGTGATTATGAGTGACTACAGCTGGTGACTTCTCTGAGGCCATTTAAACAGGGCTCACTGGATACAAACGCCCACAAACGCTTCAATGGGAAAGTCAAAGGAGCTCAGCACGGATCTGAAAAAGCCAATCATTGACTTGAACAAGTCAGGAAAGTCACTTGGAGCCATTTCAAAGCAGCTGCAGGTCCCAAGAGCAACAGTGCAAACAATTGTTTGTAAGTATAAAGTGCATGGCACTGTTTTGTCACTGCCACGATCAGGAAGAAAATGCAAGCTATCGCCTGCCGCTGAGAGAAAATTGGTCAGGAGGGTGAAGAGTCAGCCGAGAACCACCAAAAAGCAGATCTGCCAAGAATTAGAAGCTGCTGGAACACAGGTGTCAGTGTCCACAGTCAAGCGTGTTTTGCATGGCCATGGACTGAGAGGCTGCTGTGCAAGAAGGAAGCCCTTGCTCTAAAAGTGGCACCTTAAGGCTCAACTGAAGTTTGCTGCTGATCACATGGACAAAGATAAGACCTTCTGGAGGAAAGTTCTGTGGTCAGATGAAACAAAAATCCAGCTGTTTGGCCACAATGCCCAGCAATATGTTTGGAGGAGAAAAGGTGAGGCCTTTAACCTCAAGAACACCATGCCTACCGTCAAGCACGGTGGTGGTAGTATTATGCTGTGGGGCTGTTTTGCTGCCAATGGAACTGGTGCTTTACAGAGAGTAAATGGGATAATGAAGAAGGAGGATTACCTTCAAATTCTTCAAGATAACCTAAAATCATCAGCCTGAAGGTTGGATCTTGGGTGCAGTTAGGTGTTCCAACAGGACAGTGACCCCAAACACACATCAAAAGTGGTAATGGAATGGCTAAATCAGGGACAAGCATGTGGACAATGCTGAAGAAACAAGTCCATGTTAGAAAGCCAACAAATTTAACTGAACTGCACCAATTCTGTCTAGAGGAGTGGTCAAAGATTCAACCAGAAGCTTGCCAGAAGCTTGTGGATGGCCACCAAAAGTGCCTAATTGAAGTGAAATTGGCCAAGGGACATGTAACCAAATATTAGCATTGCTGTATGTATATTTTTGAGCAAGCAGATTCGGTCACTTTTTCTGTTAACCCATAATAAAGTCATAAAAGAAGCAAACTTCATGAATGTTTTTTGTTACAAAGAAGTATCTGTTCCAGTCACTCTATCAGAGAAAAATCAGAGTTGTAGAAATAACTGGAAACTCAAGAGAGAGCCATGACATTATGTTCTTTACAAGTGTATGTCAACTTTTGACCACAACTGTAAATTAGATAGATTGCAACTGATAAGATTATTGATCTCTGATTAGATGGATGTTTTGATATTTTGTGGTGTCAGTGTGAGTTTCTCCTGCAGACAAAGCAAAATATCTGAAAGTGTATTTCTTCTTCTATAACTGTGTGTTATCCTGCTGCTACCTCAGAGTCTCTGCCGTCATGGCCTGATGCTCCATGTAATCTTCCCCTCGGACTCTCCAAGTCATCGTGATATTGAGTGTCATGACCGACACTGAAGACTCGACCTCCTTGAGACATTGACTGGTCCTGAAAGATAAATCAGCTAGAGTTTAACTGAGTCTGAAGGCTTGTTAAAAGATTTTCAGAAACCTGTTGATGAAGCAGCAGCTCAGTGACAAACTGACAAATGTCAGAGAATCAGATTATGATTGTATATGATTTCAGATGTTTGTGTGGATGTTGGTTTCTGACAGAATGTGTCTACTGTTTGGAAACTCCGAGTCATTCAGAGAAACAGAATTAGGATGAACAGATAAAGGTGAGTTACAGAGCGGAATCCATCAATCCATCTGTGGTAATATATTAAAGCCTAAAAAACACACAAAGTGTCCACAAAGACAGACAAAAAACAGAAAAAACTATTGCAAAGACAAATTTCACATCATTGAGGTTCAAAATTACTGCAAAGAAACCAATAAGACATAAAATGATTGCAGAGACACAAAATGACCAGGAAGACACAAAACAGCTGCAGAGACACAAAATGACTGCAAATGACACAAAATAACTGCAAAGAGACACAAAACAACTGCAATGACACACAAAACAGCTGCAAAGTGACAAAACAACTGCAAAGAGACAAAAAACAACCACAAAGAAACACAAAAACAACCACAAAAAGACACAAAACAACTGCAAAGAGACACAAAACAACCACAGACACAACAAAAAGCACAACAGACTGCAGACTTAATTCCCTCTTAAAACCCTAAATCTTATCTCTGTGTATTAAAGTACATATGAAGAACATATAAAACATATTAGCCTTCTTTCATTCATATAATCAAGCAATGAGGAGTTAAAGTTTTTAAATGCCTTTTGATAGTTTCCACGGATCTCTTCTGTCTTCCTCACATTATCCAGATGTCGGGGATGACGTGCCTAATCAGCTGATGTTACTGAGGCGTGGTTGACCTGTCAAACTTTACAGGTCGACCACGCCTCCTGCTGTCAGATCGCCCCCCCCTCCAAGACGGCACTCCAGATGTGGGACAGGTCGTAGACTCCCTCATCTCTGATCGTTGTCCTGGGAGCACGTTTCCTAATTTCCACCGCCTCCATTATCCAGCGTTGGAACTGGCTCTCTTCGGCGCGAATGACTGACTTATTCCCAGTTAATGATGTGGTTCTCCCTCCGGCAGTGATTGGTTACTACTGGTTTCAAGTCTTCTTGTTTGGCTTTTGCTTTTTCTGTTCTAGTGTGTGGGTTTTTGGTTTCTTTCTCGTACTCCTTTTTATGTTTGTTTTTTCGTATTTTGAAGCACCTGCCCGTTTCCCCAATGTAAGTGTTGCATGAGTGGCACAGAATTTCATATATGATATTGCACTTGTCATTGGGTTGTATTTTGTCCTTTGGATGTACTAGTAGCTGTTGGAGTTTTATGTGTGGTTTTACCGGTGTGTCAATGCCATATTTTTTCATTTTGCGTTGGATGTGTTCTGTGGTTCCTCTGATGTACGGGAGCAAGACATAGCCCTGGATGTTGATGTTGTTCTTTATGTGTATATAAAAACAAACACTGAAGAACCATACAACGTGAAAATCCAACAGTTCTTTTTGTTTTTACAGTTTGTGGCCGATAAATTGTGAGATTTTGGTGATTTTTTTTTTTTTAAATAGAAAATGTGCCTTTCAAACTCAACATTATGTTTTGGGGGGTCAGAAAGTCAATCTAAGAAATATTTCTGCATATTTTAGTAAATGCAAACTGTTTGACTGATCTTTAAAGATGTAAAATCTAAATCTCTCTGCAAACAATGTAGAAGGATCAGCTGCCCGAGCACAATCAGTTTTCATTGGAAAAACAGCGTTAAATGAGCTGAAACTGACCCAAAATGAAGTGAAACTTGACTCTGACCTGAAATTAAAGGCTTAAGAATGGATTTTAAGGAACTGGAACCTGACCTGGACTCTAAACTGGAGCAGAGACTTTAGTTTAACCTACAAATTAACCAACTGGACCTTTAGTGAACCACATTACTGACTAAAACTCCTAAAATCAGAATAACACAGTGGTAAGAATCAGTTAATGCAATTCTAAGTGTTCCACAGTTGTCACCTCTGAGGAGAGAGAAAATAAATCCTGATTGAAGGCTTTTATTCTAGCTGGAGAAAAAAAATAGTTTCTGAGCTGCTCTAATAGAACCAAGAATAGAGAAATATTGATCAGAGTGTTTCAGAAAAATCTCCTCCTTCACGCTTTTCTCTCCCATTTCAGCCTCGTCTTCAGTGGATCAGCTGAGTGGATGCAGCAGGATTCAGAAAAGGGAAATTGATTTATACATTTTTAACCAGACACTGATGATAAATATTATTAATGAGGCTTTAAACCAGACATGCAGCTGCAGTTAGTGTGCATTAAAATCTTGATTTTTAAATAATGATTTTTGAAAATGAAATAAATTGACAAAGAAGAGACACAAACTGTCAAGAAAGAGATACAAAATGACAAAAAATACTAAAACGTACAAAAAACAGACAGCCTTACCTTACCTTACCACTTCCAAGATCGGGCGGATTGCCCCAGCCCATTACACTCTTTCCAGACAGTTCGGTCCTCCATTGCTGCTCGAAGCTGATCTTCATTCGAATCAGCGTATCGGGTGAACTGATTGATGTAGATCAAACAAGGACGCCCAACACTGTAGTGGCCATGGATCAGTGTCCATAGCAATAGCTCACTGATTAACTCATTTTTGCTTTGATAGCAGTGTCCAGCATACCTAGTGCGTCTCTCTCTTACAAGGGATGATACTGGTGGAGGAGTTTACCATTCAGTGCTTTGACATCTCCATTTTGATTGAAATTCACGGCCTCAGTCTTCTTTGACTTCATGTGTAACCCTACAGTTGCAGCAGCTTTTTCGAGAGCATGCAGGAGTTTTTCAGCATCGGAAAAGGTATCAGCAAATAGCGCAAAGCCATCTGCGTAGTCTGCATCTGTTATCTTCTTAGCAGGGTACCTCCTTCCTCTGGCCCAGTTGCTTCTGTAAGTCCACAGATGTCCGCAGCACATAGCCCAGACAGGTGATGAATAGAAGAGGGGCGAGGGTATCTCCTTGAAGCACACCCGCCACGATCTTGAAGAAATCTGTGTCACGTCACCATCGGGCAATTGAACCATGGATTCCGTGTCTTTGTATAGCATCATTATGGCATCAACAGTTTCCTTTGGAATTCCAGGCGAGTGTAGAATCTGACATTTTCCCTCGGTGAACAGAATCAAAAGTCTTTGAAAAAACAGACAAAATGACCAAAAAGACAAACAAAATGACAAAAAATACAAAAATAACACAAAAAGAGACAAACATTTACAAAAATGAGACAAATGAGTAAAAGAGAAACAAGATAACAAGAAGAGGAACAAAATTGAAAAATTGAGAGGCACCTGGTTGCAGACCTCCTCTGTGAGGTCGCTTCCGCCGCAGACCTCCACCGTGAGGACACCTCCACTGTGAGGACAGGAAATGCACGGGATGCATTACAAAATAAAATTGCGTAATATTGCTAATGCATTAGCAATACTACGTAAAATCTACTAGACCATTGTCTATAGTATATATTGTTTTAATTTATATATTAAACTTGTGATTATTTTGAGAATGAGCCCCATTGTAACTTTTTAAGCCTGCTAACAGAATAATCCTTAAATGTTATTTTTAATGCACAGTTACAGTCATAAGAATAGAACAAAGACGTACTACAGGTAATGAAGACAACACAATAATTAAAGCTGCAAGCAGCGTCGGTCGGGCCCTCGCTCCTCATCATACTCCTCTCCACACCACCTTGTCTAGGGGGCGCCGTAGAGCCGATTAGAATATCAACTGTGCAAATCTGTTGGTCTTCGGATACTATATTTATGTAGCAAATTTCATGTTTGTAGGATAAAGCAATGATTTTATATGAGTATTTGAATATTTGTAGGGGGCGCTGTGGAGCCGTTTGACCACGCCCATTCCTGAATTGTATATTAAATATTAGGTCTTGACATTAATGAGGTTATGTGTGGATTTGGTGATTTTACATGGATCCCTTCACCTCCAAAACCCATTTCGTTCCACATGGCAAGTTTGCTCAAAATGACCACCATGCCACGCCCACACCGTGTGACGCAGTCACGATATTTTAATAACTTTTCATCCTGGAGGGGTGTAAATGCCACACAGCCAATTTGGTGAAGATCGGACAAAAATCCTGGGAGGAGTTCGTTAAATTCCAATGCCTGCGCACCACGTGTTCAAGGGGGCGCGGTTAAGCTTTTTTGTTCAAAATGGCCGCCATGCCACGCCCACACCGTGTGACGCAGCCACAAGATTTTAATAACTTTTCATCCTGGAGGGGTCCTGATGCCACACAGCCAATTTGGTGAAGATCGGACAAAAATCCTGGGAGGAGTTCGTTAAATTCCAATGCCTGCGCACAACTTGTTCCATTCTACAATGTTAAGCTTTTTTGTTAAAAATGGCCTTGATGCCACGCCCCCACCGTGTGACGCAGCCACAAGATTTTAATAACTTTTCATCCTGGAGGGGTCTAGATGCCACATGGCGAATTTAGTGAAGATCGGCCAAAAATCCTGGGAGGAGTTCGTTAAATTCCAATGCCTGCGCACAACGTGTTCAAGGGGGTGCGGTTAAGCTTTTTTGTTCAAAATGGCCACCATGCCACGCCCACACCGTGTGACACAGCCACAAGATTTTAATAACTTTTCATCCTGGAGGGGTCTAGATGCCACACAGTGAATTTGGTGAAGATCGGATAAAAATCCTGGGAGGACTTCGTTAAATTCCAATGCCTGCGCACCACATGCTGTAGGGGGTGCTGTTGAGCTTTTTTTGAAATTTCAACAGCAGGAATTTTTTTGTCTTGGGCTACTGTACATGTGTACCAAATTTCATGAGTTTACGTGAAACTAAGCGTATTAACTCCACTAAAGCCCAATTTTCTAGGGGGCGCTATTGAGTCATTTTGCCATTCATATGTGTAATTCCCCCAAAATATCAAATTTTTCACCAATCCTGATGTGTGTGCCAAATTTGGTGAGTTTTTGAGCATGTTTAGGGGGTCAAATTGAGGTTCAAAGTGGCATAAGAAAAAGAAACCGCCAAAGAAACAAACCGCGAAACCGCCCCCCAAAGAAACACTACAGGAACAATGGGGTCCTACGCACTGTAATGAGGATTTGTGTGGATTTGGTGATTTTACATGGATCCCTTCACCTCCAAAACCCATTTCGTTCCACATGGCGATTTTGTTCAACATGGCCGCCATGCCACGCCCACACCGTGTGACGCAGCCACAAGATTTTAATAACTTTTCATCCCGGAGGGGTCTAAATGCCACACAGCAAATTTGGTGAAGATTGGACAAAAATCCTAGGAGGATTTTGTTATGCCACGCCCACACCGTGTGACGCAGCCACTAGATTTTAATAACTTGTCATCCTGGAGGGGTCTAGATGCCACACAGCGAATTTGTGAAAATCCGATTTGTTTGGATATTTTCTCCTCCATGTCACACAAGTCTAAGTCTTGCATAAAATTATGCAAAGTCTTCCTACATTGTGTGTGAGTGTTATCCATACCTTTGAGTCTATCAAGGTTTATCGACAGGGTTGTATTAAAGTCTCCTCCAATGAGAAAGTGGCCTGGCATCTGAGCTAAAAGTAGAAATAACTCTTCAAAAAAATGTGGATTATCAGAATTTGGTCCATACAGATTTACAAGATTTATATGCACATCAGTAATCGAACCCTGAAGGATTAAATACCTGCCTGCCCCATCAGGTGTAACCTTTGACACTTTAAATGGAATAGATTTGTGGATTAAAGTTATTACCCCCCTTGTGTTAGATGCATATGATGCTGAATAGACCTGACCCGGCCACTTTCTTTGTATTTTCAGTAGGTCGTTAAATAGTAGGTGGGTTTCTTGTAAAAATACAACAGTTGCTTTCAATTGTTTAAGTCTATATGTAGCGGTGGTAATGATTCCACTTGCCATCTCATATTTCATATTTGATTCCTGCGGTGACCGCCTGATATGGTGTGGACACATGTCCGGGCCCCTGCAGACTTGGGGTGTGTACCCCCACATTGTGGTCTCAGTCTGCTGTGTGCGGTTGCCGTGTATGATCGGGAGGTTATCACGTGCGCGACTGTGAGACAAATATTCATGTGTTTGACCAGGCTCCTCTAAATAAACGGCGGATTTCATGCCAAAAATGAAGATGATTCGTGTTTGATTACCTACACAACGCAGAAGAGAGTACACAACCGCTACATATATATGACCTGTTTCAATTTAGCTATTTTACCTAACCCCCTTACATTCCAGGATAAGAATATTATCTGTGTTTCATTCATCATATGTAACCATAGTATGTTCTCTAAAGCTTAAGACCATAACCAGAGCAAACCTAAACAGAAACAATAAGACAACAACAAATAATAAAATTAACATTTTTTCATAGTGTGGCTTGTGGACGCCGTCAACCTGAACATTACGGCGCTTCCCCCCTGACATAGAAGACACAACAGTGGATTCGACTGATCCTACTAAGAGGAGCAAGTCCCATGCAAGCATACCTACTAACTCTCAACCAACGCTGCTTCCTTCACACAAACAGCTTTACAAAATAGAATATGAGGATCAACTCAACTACTGTCTTGTTTGATTTGATTTGTTTTTTTTGGATCCCCATTAGCTATGGCAATGCCAAAGCTATTCTTCCTGGGGTCCATACAACATCTTCAAATGAATCAATGCAATTTGCATAACATACAGTAGAACCCTAACCAAATACAGCATAAAATACAAAGAAATACACAACACAACAATACACAAACAACACAAGACCACTCCCAAGTCAGCAGTGGTACACAACATCTACACAGATCCACATATATTATGTATATTGGACACACATCAAGAACTCAAATTTCCCTTGCCCCTCGATGCCACACCCTGCACCACCGAAGCTCCATCCAGATGATCCTATCTTAAATCTCTATTGTGCACAAGTGTTTTTTTGACTGACTTTTTGAAAATTATTTTGCTATTTTCTTGTGTAATGTTTTCTGGTAGTTTATTCCATTCTTGCATAGCTCTGTACATAACCAGTCGTTTAACTGTATTTGTTTTTGCTTTAGGTAGTGTAAAATTTCCTCTGACAGCATGTCTGGTTGCATAGCTATGTCTAGCTGAACTAAAATATACATTTTTATACAAGGTCGATGGTTTTTTTGTAATTAAAATGTTTCTAAAGAAAACCAGCAGTGAATACAATAATCTTTCCTGAACCAATTGCCAGCCCAAACAGTTGTGCATGGCTATGATGTTTGTTCTGTAACCACAATGTAAAGCTATTCTTGCTGCTCTATTTTGTACAATTTGCAACTTTTTAATATTTTCTTGTGATGTATTAGACCAGACTACTGGACAGTAATCCAGAACTGATAATACTAAGGATTGTAACACTAGTTTAGTTAAACTTGGTGACATGAACGCTGCACACCTTCTTACAACAGAAACAGCGTTTCCCATCCTGGATACCATCTTATCAATATGTTTAGTCCACGACAATTTATTATCTAACACAACACTAAGTAGTTTTGTTTCTTGTACTTGTTTCACAGACTCATTATTTAAAATAAGATTCAATTCAGGCTGTTGTAAAGTATGTGTTGAGCCAAATATAATACTTTTCATTTTCAAATTATTAAGAACCAACTTATTTTTCCTTATCCATTCCACGACAGATTGCAGTTCCTGCTGCAGAGATGCATTTAGCTCTGAGCATTTAGGTGCTGACAACCAAATTGTAGAATCATCTGCATATATTGATATCATAGCCTTATCTAATATTAGTGGCAAATCATTTGTAAAAATTGTATATAATAAAGGCCCCAAACAGCTCCCTTGAGGCACTCCACAGCTGACCTCCCTCTCATCAGAATAACTACCATTAAAATAAACCTGCTGTTTTCTATTTGTTAAATAACTTTTCAACCATAACATCGCTGATTGTGAGAACCCATAACATTCCAACTTTTTAATTAATAATTCATAATCAATAATATCAAAAGCTGCTGTGAAATCCAGCAAAACTGCTCCAACTAATTTCTTTTGTTCTATATCCATTAACCAATCATCTGTCATCTGAGCTAGAGCAGTCGCTGTGGAGTGTCCTTTCCTGTATGCATGTTGGTAATCTGTGGTTAAATTATTTAAGGAAAAATAAGTTCTAATTTGTTCATGTTATGGGCCTCAGGAGCGATGGCCACATTAACAAATATTTTACCTGTATGTAGCAGGTGAAAACGACAGCAATGAGGACACGATGCGTCTCATTCAGCCTCCAAATTGCGTCTGATTTAATAAACAATCTCAAAACATACAAAACACATGTATATAAACACATCTCCATTTGTGCATTTCAGTCTTTATGTGTCCTTCTTGCTCTTCTACAAGCGATCAACATAACAATGGATTATTCAATAAACTCATATTCTCTCTGTTTGACAAATCATAAGTTTCACCAATCCAGCTTTGATAACTTATTCACTCAGTTCAGGTTAACAGGCAAAAATACACTTCTCTGCAGCATAAAACTACTATCAGCACTGTGATTCATGTTCAGTGTAACAAATGGATATATTTCTCCTTTAAATGTGTCAGACCTAACACAAAATTACACATAAAGATCTGAATATGTTATGGAGTGCTTATTTTACAAACAATACAAACTTAGTAATGTTAACTTAACCCCAATGTACTTTAACTTTCACATTTATACAAATACACATCTCTGTTATAACTACTAAACCGATCTAGTGTGCAGGAGCCTTAAATACATCTGTCCGTGTCTGCAAAGTTATGAGCATCACGTGATCACACGGCGGGAAACCATCAGGAGCGGGGAATTTCCCTCGCGAATAACCATTTAATACAGTTGCCACACACTCTCTCATATTACTCACATCACGTAAGCAAAACCCATAAAACCATGGTAAGTTATCATGATGTTTTTCACAGTTTACTAACCTGTATGAAGCAGGTGAAAACGACAGCAATGAGGACACGATGCGTCTCATTCAGCCTCCAAATTGCGTCTGAGGGAACGCGAAACGCGCACTCCTTCAACGCTTCCCCAGCGCAACAGGAGCAAACGCAAACGTTCCGCCTCGCTGCGGCTTCTCAGCGGCTGCTTGCCTGAGCGTCACAAAATGCAGCACAACTGCCGGATACCCCGCAACAACAAATGTATTAAACAATCTCCCTTTCTACATTTGTGGACACCTTTAGAGGCGCCACATTCACAGACCACAGTCTCCATTATTTTACTTAACACAGGCAGCAGACTTATAGGACGACAATTAGGTCCAGAAAATGACTGTTTTGCATTCTTTGGCAGTGGTGTTATTTTTGCCTTTTTCCAGTCTTGAGGACAAAACATTTCTATTAAACTTTGGTTGATGATATGACAGATCACCGGGGCAATCAGATCAGGCACCATTTTCAGAAGCCTACTGTCTAATCCATCAGTACCTGGTGGCTTCTCTTTACAATTTCTCAACATGTTTTCTATATAACTAATATTTACAGTATCAAAATTAAATTTACAATTTTTCCCTGACATTACTTTTTCCCTTATTAATAAGTACGATGATTCATTGTCTATATCTTGAAAGTTATTTCTTAAGTCATTGATTTTTTTAATAAAATAATTATTTAGATAGTTTGCTATTTCGGTTGGTTTGGTGAGAAAATGTCCTTCTGTCTCCAAAAAAGATGGAGTAGATCGATGATTCTTTCCCATCAGACTGTTAAGTGTACTCCATACTTTCATACTGTCATTCTTTATTTCTCTTATCCGATTTTCATAATATATTTTCTTTTTCTTTTTCTTTAATTTGGTTACAAAATTCCTTAATTTACGGTACACTTGATCACAACATTATTGAACTTCATCAGCGCTGAGTCTGGATTGGTTTCCATTAAAACTTCTGACCAACATAGCCCATTTACCTCCTCTCTAAATTTAATTTGATCAAAGTTCTTATATGATCTTTTCATAATTACCTTGGCGCCTGGCTTTGGCATTTTAGTTCTTCTAGCAAGTGCCACTAAATTATGATCACTACAGCCAGCAGGTACTGATATGAGAGAGGGAGGGGGCAGCGCACTGTCACACTCACACTCAGAGTCAGGTAGGTTTGATCACGGTGTTGAAAAACATCTCTGCGCTCTTGGAGTCCTTGAAGTATTTCTTCTCATCTTCATAGGTGACAATGAGAGTGGCTGGATGAATTATACCATTTCTGATTTTCTGCTCTCGTAGTTTCTTTCTTATGTCCTTAAATTGGGCTCTTTGCTTGGCAACCGAAGCTGTCAAATCTGGGAATATCCTCACTTTCATGTCTTCGAACACAATTACTCCTTCTTCTTTTGCCAGTTTTAGAATGGCTTCACGTGTCGTCTGTTTCTGCAATCTTGCCATCATTGCTCGATCTCCTGATACATTGGCTTGTCCGACTCTGTGGGCCACTTCCACCACCGGCTCCTCAGGAAGTTTCCCCTTCAAAACTTTTTTGAAGAGTTGTGCCATATATTCACTCGGGTTGCCTTTTTCCACATTCTGCTTCAGTCCAAACACTTGCACATTATATCTACGGCTATGTGCTTCCAACTTTTCGGCGCTATCCTCTAACTTCTTCACTCTTTCATTCAGCTTCGCATTCTCACTTTCAAGTTGCTTCTTTAAAGTCTCCAGCTCCGCAATGCGCTCCTCCGCATGGGTGAGCCTCTCGTTACATTGTTTCACTTCTGCTTTCACTGATGTTATTTGCGGCTGTAGTGCATTTAGTGCAGCAGTTATCTCCTCTCGTATAATAGCTCGCATTGAAATCAGTATTCCACTCTGATTCTCTTCTGAACTATTTTCAAGTGTTGCCCGAGGGCTCAGGCACAGGTGTGTCCTCCGGTGAGCTGGACTGATCAATCAGATTCTTTTTCCCTTTCTTCTTTCCTCCCGTCATCAGGCCACTTCAAGTCACCTTTTTACTTAACTCTCCGTCTCGTTTCACTTTAATCTTGTCTCATATGCAATAGTTAGATCAATTTTTCAAGAATTAACTAAATTTTCTCAAATTGTTTGTGGAGCTCCGCTCTCATGTGCTCACCTATTGCAACCGGACATGACGCAGAATGAGTCTTAACATACAATGCTGTTATTTTAACTAAACCAGAATATCTCTGCACCAATTGAGTAAATTAGGCTTTCAATGAAAAAACTGTGTTGTAATGAACATTTTCTTAGTGCATTATGCAACACTTAACGTTATTACTCACAAACAGGGACTCCGTGGATGTTACCTAGCAGAGATTCATTCCGGTCATTCCGTTTATCTTTTGTTAAATGGCATCTTCTTATCTGCTTGCCTTGTCGTGGGCTTCAATAAGTCTCTTCACTTCTTCTGGGGTGCTGCAGGTCATCATCTGTCCTCCATGCCTGATGGTCAGCTTTGCCGGGTATCTAAACCTGTATTCAATGTTCAGGGCCTGTAGACGTTTTTTTACACCATCAAACTGTCTCCGTTGTCTGCGCACCTCCATGTGTGTCTCATTTCAGTAATTTAGTGTCTTTGTCATCATTTTGCACCTTTTTACGTCCGTTTTTGTGTCTCTTTGGTGTCATTTTGTGGCACCAAAGAGCAAAACATTTCTTTGTTTTTATGTGTGACGTGTCTTTGTTGTTATTTAAAGTTCAGCTCCTTTAACCCCGCTTCTCTTTTAATTAAAGGTGTGACTTTGCTGATTCTCTGTGGAGCTGAAGAAGGTCTGGGTCAGAAGGTCTGGCTCAGAAGGTTTGGATCAGAACATCTGGATCAAAAGGTCTGAATCAGAAGATCTGGATCAGAAGGTCTGGATCAGGACTCCTTGGGGGTATTGCACAAAACCAGGATAAGGGATTAAGCCTGGAAATATTGATTATGGTGGATAAACTTAGCCTCAAGTCGGTTGCACGAAAGCAGGCCAAGTTTATCCTGGAGTAGTAACCATGGTGATTTATTCTCTCAGCGAGCCTGCTGCAGACCAGGCTAACATCCAGGATAAGGTTAATCCTGTGGTGGCTCTGCTGTCAGTACTGTGAGAAATTAGTGTGTTTTACAGAATTTCCATGGTTTTTCTACACGTTACATCATCCAAATAGTATAACTTTAGTCATTTCATTTGCCGGTCGACATTTAGTTTTAGTGTTATTTATTAGCGCAGTTTATATATAAAGACCAAAAGCACATAAAAGACAATACTTGAGCGATGAAAGTAAGAAGCCAGATGGTTTAATTGGAATGCTTTCCTTATTAATACAACACCAACACTGAAAGGTTCAAAAAGATACAAAAAATGTGACCTTACTCAAATAGGTACAATGCAATAGAGATATTTGATTTGAATGTCAAGCTCAGTCACCTCCAGATTCCATTTCTCTCTTTGGATTTGGAGTTCTGCCAGCTCAGTCTGTTTCTGCAGGTGTTTTGCATAGATGATTCTGATGATTTGTGAATTCTGTAGAGGGAATGCCAATTAGCACAACAGAATTTCATCGATGTGACGGACAGGATTTGTTCATCACATAGATTTACTTCAGCATATACTCACAATGTTATCAGCTTCCTTCCGAGGCTGTGCAGTCTCTAGGTCCTGTAACACATTTTTATTAGCACCACATCACTGACTTTCTATTCATTTTGGACTAAATAAGCAGTACATCTCCACAAATGTGACATGATACCTCAGGCCTTCAGGAGTCCAGAGACAGCGTCTCCTCATCTGCTGAGGTACACTCCACAGCTGTGGATGTGCCTTCCCCCTCATGTACATACATGAATCAAGAGAACTCGTATTGACATTTGAAAGGACTTGCCAAGCCTGTAATTGCAATAAAATGTACAACTGGATCGTCTTGTGGTGGCTCCAAAAGTACAAGTCTGTCCCCTGACACTGCAAGCAAATTCAAAGTCAGACGGTATAATATTGTGAAATGTGTTTAATCTGTAGTGGAAGTGCAATGTAGGCAGGCATGTACCTTGTAAGAAGCTGCAACTGTCAGTGGCAAGGACCAAGTCCGTCACGGTATCTCCCTGGATCCCCTCCATCACTGGCCTCCCTTTATTCAAATCGATGGCCAGCTCCTCTGCTGGGGTCAGGTCCTGGGTGGGTGGGCCACCCCCTGTGCTAGTGCAGTGTGCTTTTTTTCTTGACTGCTACAATCGTAAAGAAATTCATTGTCAGCAGACAACAAATCTATCACTTGATTTGATAACTGCTATTTAGGCTACAATTAAGTAACTTATCAGACTGCAGAATATTTTTATATTTGGTTTTCACCTGTTGCCAGGTCCTTTTCTGGACAGACAAGTTTGTTCTTTATGAAGGATGATGGATGAAACAGAACACAACATGGGGTAAACAGATTTAACAGATGGCACAGAGTAGATAATTTCCTTCATCTTACTTATATGTTACATAACCTGAGTAACATGCACTTCTATTGGCCACATTAAAGCAAACAAACAAACAAAAACACCTATTGATCAGTGGACTTGAAAAGTCCTCAGTTCTGCATCCTTTAACTGTACTTATGACAGTTTCTGTGGAGTACACTTTAATACTTCTACATATTTGGGCTACTTACGCATTACAGTTTTTCTCCATTGGTTTGGCTCATTTCTTGAAACTGAAATTACATTCTCAAAACTCTAAGCTCATTTGGCAAAACAGTCTTACAGTTCAGCGCAACTCCATAGCTCACTTGCAAAAGCACGCATCTCTCCCAAAACTGTTTACTCATGCTTCCAAACTAAATTCCTTTCTCATATAAATAGTCAGTGCCACCAAAAATGTTAAGATTCTTCTCAATTGCTTTGGCTCATTTCTTGAAACAGATCAGACGTTCTCAACACTCGTGGTGCTTTTGTCAAAATAACCTGGATAGTTCAGCACAACACCATGGTTCACCTGCAAAAGCTCATATCTCTCCCAAAACAGTTCACACGACTGGTCAAAACTAAATTCTATTCTCATATGAACAGTCAGTGCCCCCAAAATGCATCGTCCCTTTGGCATTGTGTGAGCACTGCAAGTCAAAATGTTTAGATGTTTTGTCATTATGGCAGATGACCATTGAAATACCCCTCATGTCCACCTCTCAGTCTCAGCCCAGTCCTTCATTGACAATGGTTACTGTGCTAGCTTTTTTCTAGCTAACAGAATACAACTGTGTATAAAACTGTAAAAAAAAAAAAAAAAAAAAGGATTTTTGTAAGAGTAGCTTCCAAGGTTTGACATCACACATTGCACTCATACTGCCAACGAAACTGCACTGTAAAGCATAACATGGAACTTAATGAAAAATACTAAATGAACCTAACTCACTTTTCATCAATATGTTATCAACACTCATTTCACACAAGTAACTTTTAATTAGAAGTTCAAAAAGTTGAACAACTCAGTTTGTCTAAGTTGGGTTAATATAGAAAAAATAAGTCATTAGTAAGATGTGTTTAGTCAATCAGTTCACACACGCGCAGATAAGCCCTCATCTACTTCATCAACTTCCGGAACATGAGCGGGCAAGTCCAGGTGCAGCAGGACGTCGTCGCAACGGCAGTGGTCACATTTATAGGAATTCTCTTGATTCTTATGCTTGGAACGCTTATTTCGTAACGTAACGTAAACGTAAGTAAATATGTTACTCTTTCACAACGGAGCGATTGTCTTTTTTATTACAGTTTTTCTCCATAAGTTTGGCTCATTTCTCGAAACTGAAATTACATTCTCAAAACTCTAAGATCATTTAGCAAAACAGTCTTACAGTTCAGCACAACACCATAGCTCACGTGCAAAAGCTCATATCTCTCCCAAAACCTTTTACTCATGCTTCAAAACTAAGTTTCTGTCTCATATAAATAGTCAGTGCCACCAAAAATGCAAAGATCCTTCTCAATGGCTTTGGCTCATTTCTCGAAACAGACCGGACGTTCTCAACACTCTTGGTACTTTAGCCAAAATAACCTGGACGGTTCAGCACAACACCATGGTTCACCTGCAAAAGCTCATATCTCTCCCAAAACTGTTCACACGACTGGTCAAAACTAAATTCTATTCTCATATGAACAGTCAGTGCCTCCAAAATGCATCGTCCCTTTGGCATTGTGTGAGCACTGCAAGTCAACATGTTTAGATGTTTTGTCATTATGGCAGATGACCAATGAAATATCCCTCATGTCCACCTCTCAGTCTGAGCCCAGTCCTTCATTCACAATGGTTACTGTGCTAGTTTTTGTTTGTCCAGCTAACAGAATACAATTGTGTATAAAACTGATAAAATAGGATTTCACGGTTTGTCATCACACATTGCACTCATACTGTCAAGGAAACTGTAACTTTTTTACAGTTTTTCTCAGTTGTTTACACACAAATGCTGGTACTTGAGACACAATGACCACAACATGTAACTCATGCACGAATGAGTGCATGAAAATCTCTTTTCTCAAAGAACACACTGTCATTCAGAATTCTAAAGTTAATTGTCCTGCTATGCACACTGACTCATCACATGGACAAACACCTGTTACACAGTTTTACAATCAGCAGTCAGAGCTTCAGCATAAAAGGGCAACAGGTGAGTTCTTCTGTTTTGGAGCATTGGATGCCAACATTGGAAACAGAGCCAGAGGAGTGAGAGTAAGAGGAGTACTGTAACTGTAAACTGTAAATTCTTTTCTTGTTTGTATATTTGTATGTACTGTATGTGCAACTTTGTGTTGGTTGGGGTGTTCACTGTGTACATAGTTTTAGCGGGAAAAATAAAATATATTTGTTACCGTGCAATTGTGTGTTCTGAGTAAAAATAACAATAGTCTAAAATATTTTACAACACTTTAAAAAATAATATGTGAGTGAAGAAGGTAAAATGTACTGTCTGTAGTGAGCGTAACAGTGAACAAAAAAAGGCTTAAGTCCTTATGATGAATGGAGAAGAAGTGTTTTCTGTTCATCATGGTGTTTTACACTGAGCACATTAGTGTTCAACTGGTTCTCATAAATGTCTATTCATATGATGGTTTGTGTGTCATTTGAAAACAAAATAGCATTTGGAGGTTCCAGAAAGGAGAGGCTAGTTGTGCAGTTTGTTCGAGAGGGGGAGAAGAATAGAGGAATTAAGTCAGGGAGGAGACAGGGGTGTGGCAGCCTGGTAGGAGTTAGTGATTGGGAGATGCAGGTGGACTTGGGAGGAAAGCTAGTTGTTCCCCAGGAAATAGTTTGTACAAATCTAAGGCAAGACATAGTTTTGTGGTCAGTAAGTCAAAAGACTGTGTATTTCATTGAGCTGACAGTTCCCTGGGAAAATTCAGTGGAAGCAGCCTATGAGAGGAAGAAGACTAGATATGCTGATTTGAAGACAGA
>JAMOIN010000897.1:0-44711 GCA_024666655.1 Dascyllus trimaculatus
ATACCGCGGGATCATGTCAAAAATGTCGTAAAAAGATCAAAAATGTCTCAAAAACGTCATACCGCGGTATAAGGTCAAAAATGTCACAAAAACGTCATACTGCGGTATGAGGTCAAAAATGTCACAAAAACGTCATACCACGGTATGAGGTTTAAAGTGTCACAAAAACGTCATACCGCGGAATCATGTCAAAAATGTCACAAAAAGGTCAAAAATGTCACAAAAACGTCATACCGCGGAATGATGTCAAAAATTTCACAGAAAAGTCATACCGCGGTATAAGGTCAAAAATGTCACAAAAACGTCATATCACGGGATGAGGTCAAAAATGTCACAAAAACGTCATACCACGCGGAATCATGTAAAAAATGTCAAAAAAGGTCAAAAATGTCACAAAAACCTTATACCACGGTATGAGGTCAAAAATGTCACACAAACGTCATACCGCGGTATGAGGTAAAAAACGTCACAAAAGTCACAAAAATTTCATACCACGGTATGAGGTCAAAAATGTCACAAAAACGTCATACCGCGGGATGAGGTCAAAAATGTCAAAAAAACGTCATACCGCGGTATGAGGTCAAAAATGTCGCAAAAACGTCATACCGCTGTATGAGGTCCAAAATGTCACAAAAACGTCATACCGCGGAATGATGTCAAAAATGTCACAAACACTTTATACCGCGGGATGATGTCAAAAATGTCACAAACACGTCACAAAAACGTCATACCACGGGATCATGTCAAAAATGTCATAAAAGATCAAAAATGTCTCAAAAATGTCATACCGCGGTATGAGGTCAAAAATGTCACAAAAACGTCATACCGCGGTATGAGGTCAAAAGTGTCACAAAAACGTCATCCCGCGGAATCATGTCAAAAATGTCACAAAAAGGTCAAAAATGTCACATAAACGTCATACGGCGGGATGATGTCAAAAATGTTCCAAAAAGGTCAAAAATTTCACAAAAACGTTATACCGCGGTATGAGGTCAAAAATGTCACAAAAACGTCATCGCGGTATGAGGTCAAAAACTCCACAAAAACGTCATGCGGCGGGATGATGTCAAAGATGTCACAAAAATTTCATGCCACGGTATGAGGTCAAAAATGTCACAAAAACGTCATACCGCGGTATGAGGTCAAAAACGTCACAAAAGTCACAAAAATTTCATACCACAGTATGAGGTCAAAAATGTCGCAAATACGTCATACCGCTGTATGAGGTCCAAAATGTCAAAAAAACGTCATACCGCGGAATGAGGTCAAAAATCTCAGAAAAAGGTGATACCGCCGGATGAGGTCAAAAATTTCACAAAAACGTTATACCGCAGTATGAGGTCAAAAATTCCTCAAAAACGTCATGCCGCGGGATGACGTCAAAAATGTCACAAAAACGTCATACGGCGGGATGATGTCAAAAATGTCACAAAAACGTCATACCGCGGAATCATTTCAAAAATGTCACAAAAACGTCATACCGCGGGATGAGGTCAAAAATGTCACAAAAACGTCATATGGCGGTATAATGTAAAAAATGTCATTAAAAAGGTCAAAAATGTCACAAAAACGGCATACCACGGTATGATGTCAAAAATGTCACAAAAACGTCATACCGCGGAATGATGTCAAAAATGTCACAAAAATTTCATACCGCGGTATGAGGTCAAAAATGTCACAAACACGTCATACCGCGGAATCATTTCAAAAATGTCAGAAAAACGTCATACCGCGGGATGAGGTCAAACATGTCACAAAAACCTCATATGGCGGGATAATGTAAAAAATGTCATAAAAAAGGTCAAAAATGTCACAAAAACGGCATACCACGGTATGATGTCAAAAATGTCACAAAAACGTCATACCGCGGAATGATGTCAAAAATGTCACAAAAATTTCATACCGCGGTATGAGGTCAAAAATGTCACCAAAACGTCATAACGCGGAATCATGTCAAAAATGTCACAACAACGTCATACCGCGGGATGAGGTCAAAAATTTCACAAAAACGTCATACCGCGGGATGAGGTCAAACATGTCACAAAAACCTCATATGGCGGGATAATGTAAAAAATGTCATAAAAATTTCATACCGCGGTATGAGGTCAAAAATGTCACCAAAACGTCATAACACGGAATCATGTCAAAAATGTCACAACAACGTCATACCGCGGGATGAGGTCAAAAATTTCACAAAAACGTCATACCGCGGGATGACGTCAAAAATGTCACAAAAACGTCATATGAGGTCAAAAATGTCACAAAAACGTCATACCGCGGTATGAGGTCAAAAATTTCACAAAAACGTCATACAGCAGGATGAGGTCAAAAATTCCTCAAAAACGTCATACCGCGGAATGATGTCAAAAATGTCACAAAAACGTCATACCGCGGGATGATGTCAAAAATGTCACAAAAACGTCATACCGCGGTATGAGGTCAAAAATGTCACAAAAACGTCATACCGCGAAATCATGTAAAAAATGTCACAAAAATGTCACAAAAACGTCATACCGCGGGATGATGTCAAAAATGTCACAAAAACGTCATACCGCAGTATGAGGTCAAAAATGTGACGAAAACGTCATACCGCGGAATCATGTAAAAAATGTCACAAAAATGTCACAAAAACGTCATATGAGGTCAAAAATGTCACAAAAACGTCATACCGCGGTATGAGGTCAAAAATTTCACAAAAACGTCATACAGCAGGATGAGGTCAAAAATTCCTCAAAAACGTCATACCGCTGAATGATGTCAAAAATGTCACAAAAACGTCATACCGCGGGATGATGTCAAAAATGTCACAAAAACGTCATACCGCGGTATGAGGTCAAAAATGTCACAAAAACGTCATACCGCGGAATCATGTAAAAAATGTCACAAAAATGTCACAAAAACGTCATACCGCGGGATGATGTCAAAAATGTCACAAAAACGTCATACCGCAGTATGAGGTCAAAAATGTGACGAAAACGTCATACCGCGGAATCATGTAAAAAATTTCACAAAAATGTCACAAAAACGTCATACCGCGGGATCATGTCAAAAATGTCGTAAAAAGATCAAAAATGACTAAAAAACGTCATACCGCGGTATAGAGTCAAAAATGTCACAAAAACGTCATTCCGCGCTATGAGGTCAAAAATGTCACAAAAACGTCATATCCCGGTATGAGGTTTAAAGTGTCACAAAAACGTCATACCGCGGAATCATGTCAAAAATGTCACAAAAAGGTCAAAAATGTCACAAAAACGTCATACCGCGGAATTATGTCAAAAATTTCACAGAAAAGTCATACTGCGGTATAAGGTCAAAAATGTCACAAAAACGTCATACCGCGGTATGAGGTCAAAAATGTCACAAAAACGTCATACCGCGGAATCATGTAAAAAATGTCAAATAAGGTCAAAAATGTCACAAAAACCTTATACAACGGTATGAGGTCAAAAATGTCACAAAAACGTCATACCGTGGTATGAGGTAAAAAACGTCACAAAAGTCACAAAAATTTCATACCACGGTATGAGGTCAAAAATGTCACAAAAACGTCATCCCGCTGGATGAGTTCAAAAATGTCACAAAAACGTCATACCGCGGTATGAGGTCAAAATTGTCACATAAACGTCATGCTGCGAAATGATGTCAAAAGTGTCACACTTGTCACTTTTCAAACTACTGTATATATGTATATATTTTATTTTATTTTATTTTTATTTTATTTTATTTTATTGTATTTTATTATTTCTTATTAAGGCACTGTTCTTCTCTTTGTGTTTGTGCTTCAACTGCACTCTGGCAACAGAATTTCCTTCGGGATTAATAAAGTTGATCTTTATCTTCATCTTTAAAAAAGGAAAAAAATTTCACAAAAACGTCATTCCGCGGTATGAGGTCAAAACTTGCACAAAAAGGTAAAAATGTCGCAAAAACGTCATATCGCGTGATGAGGTCAAAAATGTCACAAAAACGTCATACCGCGGTATAAGGTCAAAAATGTCACAAAAACCTCATACCGCGGTATGAGGTCACAAATTTCACAAAAAAGTAATTCCGCGGGATGATGTCAAAAATGTCACAAAAATTTCATACCGCAGTATGATGTCAAAAATGTCACAAAAACGTGATAACGCGGGATGAGGTCAAAAATGTCACAAAAATTTCATACCACGGAATGAGGTCAAAAATGTCACAAAAACGTCATACCGCGGGATGAGGTCAAAAACGTCACAAAAGTCACAAAAACGTCATACCGCGGTATGAGGTCAAAAATGTCGCAAATACGTCATTCCGCGGTATGAGGTCAAAAATGTCACAAAAAGGTCAAAAATGTCGCAAAAACGTCATACCGCTGTATGAGGTCCAAAATGTCACAAAAACGTCATACCGCGGAATGTTGTCAAAAATGTCACAAAAACGTCATACCGCGGGATGATGTCAAAAATGTCACAAAAACGTCATACCGCGGTATGACGTCAAAAATGTCACAAAAACGTCATACCGCGGAATCATGTAAAAAATGTCACAAAAATGTCACAAAAACGTCATTCCGCGGGATCATGTCAAAAATGTCATGAAAAGATCAAAAATGTCTCAAAAACGTCATACCGCGGTATGAAGTCAAAATTATCACAAAAACGTCATACCGCGGTATGAGGTCAAAAATATCACAAAAACGTCATACCGCGGTATGAGGTAAGAAGTGTCACAAAAACATCATAATGCGGAATCATGTCAAAAATGTCACAAAAAGGTCAAAAATGTCACAAAAACGTCATACTGCGGTATGAGGTCAAAAATGTCACAAAAACGTCATACGGCGGGAGGATGTCAAAGATGTCACAAAAACTTCATACCACGGTATGAGGTCAAGAATGTCACAAAAACGTCATACCGTGATGAGGTCAAAAATTTCACAAAAACGTCGTACCGCGGTATGAGGTCAAAAACGTCACAAAAGTCACAATCACGTCATGCCGCGGTATGAGGTCAAAAATGTCGCAAAAACCTCATACCGCGGAATGATGTCAAAAATTTCACAAAAAAGTCATTCCGCGGGATGATGTCAAAAATGTCACAAAAACGTCATACCGCGGTATGAGGTCAAAAATGTCACAAAAATGTCGTACCGCGGTATGAGGTTTTTGCGACATTTTTGACCTCATACCGCGGCATGACGTTATTCTTACTTTTGTGACGTTTTTGACCTCATACCGCGGAATGATGTCAAAAATTTCACAAAAAAGTCATTCCGCGGGATGATGTCAAAAATGTCACAAAAACGTCATACCGCGGGATGAGGTCAAAAATGTCTCAAAAACGTCATACAGCGGAATCATGTAAAAAATGTCACAAAAAGGTCAAAAATTTCACAAAAACGTCATAACGCGGTATGAGGTCAAAAATGTCACGAAAACGTCATACCGCGTTTGAGGTCAAAAATGTCACAAAAACGTTAAACCGCGGGATGAGGTCAAAAATGTCAAAAAAACGTCATACCGCGGAATGATGTCAAAAATGTCACAAAAACGTCATACCGTGGAATCATGTAAAAAATGTCAAAATGAGGTCAAAAATTTCACAAAAACGTCATACCGCGGAATCATGTAAAAAATGTCAAAAAAGGTCAAAAATTTCACAAAAACGTCATACCGCGGAATCATGTAAAAAATGTCAAAAAAGGTCAAAAATGTCGCAAATACGTCATTCCGCGATATGAGGTCAAAAATTTCACACAAAGGTCAAAAATGTCACAAAAACGTCATACCGCTGTATGAGGTCCAAAATTTCATAAAAACGTCATACCGCGGAATGATGTCAAAAATGTCACAAAAACGACATACCGCGGGATGATGTCAAAAATGTCACAAAAACGTCATACCGCGGTATGAGGTCAAAAATGTCACCAAAACGTCATACCGCGGAATCGTGTAAAAAATGTCACAAAAATGTCACAAAAACGTCATACCGCGGGATCATGTCAAAAATGTCGTAAAAAGATCAAAAATGTCTAAAAAACTTCATACCGCGGTATAAGGTCAAACATGTCACAAAAACGTCATACCGCGCTATGAGGTCAAAAATGTCACAAAAACGTCATACCGCGGTATGAGGTTTAAAGTGTCACAAAAACGTCATACCGCGGAATCATGTCAAAAATGTCACAAAAAGGTCAAAAATGTCACAAAAACGTCATACCGCGGTATGAGGTCAAAAATGTCACAAAAACGTCATACAGCGGTATGAGGTAAAAAGTGTCACAAAAACGTCATCCCGCGGAATCATGTCAAAAATGTCACAAAAAGGTCAAAAATGTAACAAGAACGTCATTATTTCTTATTAAGCGGACGTTTCTTATTAAACGGACGTTTTTGACCGTTTTATGAGGTCAAAAACGTCACAAAAGTCACAAAAACGTCATACCGCGGTATGAGGTCAAAAATGTCACAAAAACGTCATACGGCGGGATGATGTCAAAAATGTAATAAAAAGATCAAAAATGTCTCAAAAACGTCATACCGCGGTATGAAGTCAAAAATATCACAAAAACGTCATACCGCGGTATGAGGTCAAAAATGTCACAATAACGTCATACCGCGGTATGAGGTCAAAATTGTCACAAAAACGTCATGTTGCGAAATGATGTCAAAAATGTCACACTTGTCACTTTTCAAACTACTGTATATATGTATATATTGTATTTTATTTTATTTTTATTTTATTTTATTTTATTGTATTTTATTATTTCTTATTAAGGCACTGTTCTTCTCTTTGTGTTTGTGCTTCAACTGCACTCTGGCAACAGAATTTCCTTCGGGATTAATAAAGTTGATCTTTATCTTTATCTTTAAAAAAGGTAAAAAATTTCACAAAAACGTCATACCGCGGTATGAGGTCAAAACTTGCACAAAAAGGTAAAAATGTCGCAAAAACGTCATATCGCGTGATGAGGTCAAAAATGTCACAAAAACGTCATACCGCGGTATAAAGTCAAAAATGTCACAAAAACGTCGTACCGCGGTATGAGGTCAAAAATGTCGCAAATACCTCATACTGCGGTATGTGGTCAAAAATGTCACAAAAACCTCATACCGCGGAATCATGTCACAGATTTCACAAAAAAGTAATTCCGCGGGATGATGTCAAAAATGTCACAAAAATTTCATACCGCAGTATGATGTCAAAAATGTCACAAAAACGTAATAAGGCGGGCTGAGGTCAAAAATGTCACAAAAATTTCATACCACGGAATGAGGTCAAAAATGTCACAAAAACGTCATACCGCGGGATGAGGTCAAAAACGTCACAAAAGTCACAAAAACGTCATACCGCGGTATGAGGTCAAAAATGTCGCAAAAAGGTCAACAATGTCAAAAAAACGTCATACCGCTGTATGAGGTCCAAAATGTCAAGAAAACTTCATACCGCGGAATGATTTCAAAAATGTCACAAAAATGTCATACCGCGGGATGATGTCACAAATGTCACAAAAACGTCATACCGCGGTATGAGGGCAAAAATGTCACCAAAACGTCATACCGCGGAATAATGTAAAAAATGTCACAAAAATGTCACAAAAACGTCATTCCGCGGGATCATGTCAAAAATGTTGTAAAAAGATCAAAAATGTCTCAAAAACGTCATACCGCAGTATGAAGTTAAAAATGTCACAAAAACGTCATTCCGCGGTATGAGGTCAAAAATGTCACAAAAACGTCATACGTTTTGAGGTCAAATGAGGTCGTTCTACCGCGGTATGAGGTCAAAAATGTCACAAAAATGTCATACCGCGGTATGAGGTCAAAAGCGTCACAAAAGTCACAAAAATTTCATACCACGGTATGAGGTCAAAGATTTCACAAAAACGTCATTCCGCGGTATGTTGTCAAAAACGTCACAAAAGTCACAAAAACGTCATTCCGCGGTATGAGGTCAAAAATGTCGCAAATACGTCATTCCGCGGTATGAGGTCAAAAATGTCACAAAAAGGTCAAAAATGTCGCAAAAACGTCATACCGCTGTGTGAGGTCCAAAATGTCACAAAAACGTCATACCGCGGAATGATGTCAAAAATGTCACAAAAACGTCATACCGCGGGATTATGTCAAAAATGTCACAAAAACGTCATACCGCGGTATGACGTCAAAAATGTCACAAAAACGTCATACCGCGGAATCATGTAAAAAATGTCACAAAAATGTCACAAAAACGTCATTCCGCGGGATCATGTCAAAAATGTCATAAAAAGATCAAAAATGTCTCAAATACGTCATACCGCGGTATGAAGTCAAAATTATCACAAAAACGTCCTACCGCGGTATGAGGTCAAAAATGTCACAAAAAGGTCATACTGCGGTATGAGGTCAAAAATGTCACAAAAACGTCATACGGCGGGATGATGTCAAAGTTGTCACAAAAACTTCATGACACGGTCTGAGGTCAAGAATGTCACAAAAACGTCATACCGTGATGAGGTCAAAAATTTCACAAAAACGTCGTACCGCGGTATGAGGTCAAAATTGTCACATAAACGTCATGCTGCGAAATGATGTCAAAAATGTCACAAAAAGGTGAAAAATGTCACAAAAACGTCATACCGCGGGATGAGGTCAAAACTTGCACAAAAAGGTCAAAAATGTCGCAAAAATGTCGTACCGCGCTATGAGGTCAAAAACGTCACAAAAGTCACAATAACGTCATGCCGCGGTATGAGATCAAAAATGTCGCAAAAACCTCATACCGCGGAATGATGTCAAAAATTTCACAAAAAAGTCATTCCGCGGGATGATGTCAAAAATGTCACAAAAACGTCATACCGCGGTATGAGGTCAAAAATGTCTAAAAACGTCATAAAGCGGAATCATGTAAAAAATGTCACAAAAAGGTCAAAAATTTCACAAAAACGTCATAAAGCGGTATGAGGTCAAAAATGTCACGAAAACGTCATACCGCGTTTGAGGTCAAAAATGTTACAAAAACGTTAAACCGCGGGATGAGGTCAAAAATGTCACAAAAACGTAATACCGCGGAATCATGTAAAAAATGTCAAAATGAGGTCAAAAATTTCACAAAAACGTCATACCGCGGTATGAGGTCAAAAATGTCACAAAAACGTCATACCGCGGAATAATGTAAAAAATGTCAAAAAAGGTCAAAAATGTCGCAAATACGTCATTCCGCGATATGAGGTCAAAAATTTCACACAAAGGTCAAAAATTTCACAAAAAAGTCATACCGCGGGATGATGTCAAAAATGTCACAAAAATTTCATACCGCGGTATGAGGTCAAAAATGTCTCAAAAACGTCATAAAGCGGAATCATGTAAAAAATGTCACAAAAAGGTCAAAAATTTCACAAAAACGTCATAACGCGGTATGAGGTCAAAAATGTCACGAAAACGTCATACCGCGTTTGAGGTCAAAAATGTCACAAAAACGTTAAACCGCGGGATAAGGTCAAAAATGTCACAAAAACGTCATACCGCGGATTGATGTCAAAAATGTCACAAAAACGTAATACCGCGGAATCATGTAAAAAATGTCAAAATGAGGTCAAAAATTTCACAAGAACGTCATACCGCGGTATGAGGTCAAAAATGTCACAAAAACGTCATACCGCGGAATAATGTAAAAAATGTCAAAAAAGGTCAAAAATGTCGCAAATACGTCATTCCGCGATATGAGGTCAAAAATTTCACACAAAGGTGAAATTTCACAAAACGTCATACCGCTGTATGAGGTCCAAAATTTCACAAAAACGTCATACCGCGGGATGATGTCAAAAATGTCACAAAAACGTCATACCGCGGTATGAGGTCAAAAATGTCACCAAAACGTCATACCGCGGAATCATGTAAAAAATGTCACAAAAATGTCACAAAAACGTCATACCGCGGGATGCTGTCAAAAATGTCACAAAAACGTCATACCGAGGTATGAGGTCAAAAATGTGACGAAAACGTCATACCGCGGAATCGTGTAAAAAATGTCACAAAAATGTCACAAAAACGTCATACCGCGGGATCATGTCAAAAATGTCGTAAAAAGATCAAAAATGTCTAAAAAACGTCATACCGCGGTATAAGGTCAAACATGTCACAAAAACGTCATACCGCGCTATGAGGTCAAAAATGTCACAAAAACGTCATACCGCGGTATGAGGTTTAAAGTGTCACAAAAACGTCATACCGCGGAATCATGTCAAAAATGTCACAAAAAGGTCAAAAATGTCACAAAAACGTCATACCGCGGTATGAGGTCAAAAATGTCACAAAAACGTCATACAGCGGTATGAGGTAAAAAGTGTCACACAAACGTCATCCCGCGGAATCATGTCAAAAATGTCACAAAAAGGTCAAAAATGTAACAAGAACGTCATACCGCGATATGAGGTCAAAAACGTCACAAAAGTCACAAAAACGTCATACAGCGGTATGAGGTAAAAAGTGTCACAAAAACGTCATCCCGCGGAATCATGTAAAAAATGTCACAAAAAGGTCAAAATTTTCACAAAAACGTCATAACGCGGTATGAGGTCAAAAATGTCACGAAAACGTCATACCGCGTTTGAGGTCAAAAATGTCACAAAAACGTTAAACCGCGGGATGAGGTCAAAAATGTCACAAAAACGTCATACAGCGGAATGATGTCAAAAATTTCACAGAAAAGTCATACCGCGGCATGAGGTGAAAAATTTCACAAAAACGTCATACCGCGGTATGAGGTCAAAAATGTCAAAGAAACGTCATACCGCGGAGTCATGTAAAAAATGTCAAAAAAGGTCAAAAATGTCGCAAATACGTCATTCCGCGATATGAGGTCAAAAATTTCACACAAAGGTCAAAAATGTCACAAAAACGTCATACCGCGGAATGATGTCAAAAATGTCACAAAAACGTCATACCGCGGGATGATGTCACAAATGTCACAAAAACGTCATACCGCGGTATGAGGTCAAAAATGTCACCAAAACGTCATACCGCGGAATGATGTAAAAAATGTCACAAAAATGTAACAAAAACGTCATACCGCGGGATGATGACAAAAATGTCACAAAAACGTCATACCGCAGTATGAGGTCAAAAATGTCACGAAAACGTCACGCCGCGGAATCATGTAAAAAATGTCACAAAAATGTCACAAAAACGTCATACCGCGGGATCATGTCAAAAATGTCGTAAAAAGATCAAAAATGTCTCAAAAACGTCATACCGCGGTATAAGGTCAAAAATGTCACAAAAACGTCATACTGCGGTATGAGGTGAAAATGTCACAAAAACGTAATACCGCGGTATGAGGTTTAAAGTGTCACAAAAACGTCATACCGCGGAATCATGTCAAAAATGTCACAAAAAGGTCAAAAATGTCACAAAAACGTCATACCGCGGAATGATGTCAAAAATTTCACAGAAAAGTCATACCGCGGTATAAGGTCAAAAATGTCACAAAAACGTCATACCGCGGTATGAGGTCAAAAATGTCACAAAAACGTCATACCGCGCGGAATCATGTAAAAAATGTCAAAACAGGTCAAAAATGTCACAAAAACCTTATACCACGGTATGAGGTCAAAAATGTCACAAAAACGTCATACCGCGGTATGAGGTAAAAAACGTCACAAAAGTCACAAAAATTTCATACCACGGTATGAGGTCAAAAATGTCACAAAAACGTCATACCGCGGGATGAGGTCAAAAATGTCAAAAAAACGTCATACCGCGGTATGAGGTCAAAAATGTCGCAAAAACGTCATACCGCTGTATGAGGTCCAAAATGTCACAAAAACGTCATACCGCGGAATGATGTCAAAAATGTCACAAACACGTCATACCGCGGGATGATGTCAAAAATGTCACAAACACGTCACAAAAACGTCATACCACGGGATCATGTCAAAAATGTCATAAAAGATCAAAAATGTCTCAAAAATGTCATACCGCGGTATGAGGTCAAAAATGTCACAAAAACGTCATACCGCGGAATCATGTAAAAAATGTCACAAAAATGTCACAAAAACGTCATACCGCGGGATCATGTCAAAAATGTCGTAAAAAGATCAAAAATGTCTAAAAAACTTCATACCGCGGTATAAGGTCAAACATGTCACAAAAACGTCATACCGCGCTATGAGGTCAAAAATGTCACAAAAACGTCATACCGCGGTATGAGGTTTAAAGTGTCACAAAAACGTCATACCGCGGAATCATGTCAAAAATGTCACAAAAAGGTCAAAAATGTCACAAAAACGTCATACTGCGGTATGAGGTCAAAAATGTCACAAAAATGTCGTACCGCGGTATGAGGTCAAAAACGTCACAAAAGTCACAATAACGTCATGCCGCGGTATGA
This sequence comes from Dascyllus trimaculatus, assembly GCA_024666655.1. Lineage (NCBI taxonomy): Eukaryota > Metazoa > Chordata > Actinopteri > Pomacentridae > Dascyllus > Dascyllus trimaculatus. The sequence goes on from JAMOIN010000897.1 coordinate 12,349, forward strand.
GGTTTTTGCGACATTTTTGACCTCATACCGCGGAATGATGTCAAAAATTTCACAAAAAAGTCATTCCGCGGGATGATGTCAAAAATGTCACAAAAACGTCATACCGCGGTATGAGGTCAAAAATGTCACAAAAATGTCGTACCGCGGTATGAGGTTTTTGCGACATTTTTGACCTCATACCGCGGCATGACGTTATTCTTGCTTTTGTGACGTTTTTGACCTCATACCGCGGAATGATGTCAAAAATTTCACAAAAAAGTCATTCCGCGGGATGATGTCAAAAATGTCACAAAAACGTCATACCGCGGTATGAGGTCAAAAATGTCTCAAAAACGTCATACAGCGGAATCATGTAAAAAATGTCACAAAAAGGTCAAAAATTTCACAAAAACGTGTAGCGTAACTACACTTCTTAATGAAAATTTTGCACTCGTTAATAAAGGGGCACCATCTCAGATTACTGAGAAAATTATCATTCGAGATTAAGTCTCAAAGAAACTTTAATTGAATGAAGTAGAACAGTCTCTTAGCTGAAAGTCGTGAATTCTGATTAAATTGACCTCAGTTCCCACACAAAGAAAAACACAGAATCAGGAATTGGTCTAAATGAATATATTTATTAACTAATCTACTAATATACATACATGAGCTATAGCAGTTGAGTCAGAGTGTGTGTATAGTGAATGTGTGATGTCAGATTATCAAACAGAATGACGAGGATGATGGTGAAAGAAGGGTAATTAGCCACCGATCTAAAGTTCTGATTTAGATTAACGAATGATACGCTAAAATTAAACCTGTTATCAAGTTATTGCAGCATCAACCCCAGTCAAGAGCAGATAGAGAATGTGGGCTTTTCCTACTTCAAACAGAGCGGTCTGGTCGGAGCCTCCGTGAGCTGGAACGTGATGAAACCGTTGAGTGACGAGCCTCTGTGGATGCTTTCCGGAGCGTCGTCTCGGTTGCTAGGCAACGTTCTGCCGTTGGAGCCCTCACAGCCGTGTAGTACCAGGGATTTTGCCAGCAAGATCCCGACGTTGGCACACAGATGGTGGTCGGTGGTGGTAGGCAGCCGGGCGCGGAGTGCGCTGTCGTCCGGGTTGATGGAGAATAACTTGATTATTAACTGTGGCTCTGTTAGACTTGACGGCGTTTGGTGTTAGCCGCAAAATCTCTAAAAAAATTAAAAACTGTTCTGTTAGAACAGTTTTCGGCTTGAGGAAGAAGCGGTAGTGAAGCAGCTCGGACTTAGATGAGCGTGAGCACAATCTAAATAAAAAAGTCTAAAAGATTAACAAAGAGCCACAACAATAAGACGCGCAAAAATTTGACTTAGCAACTAGACGAAGACAAAAAGGTAAAAAGCGCGGAATATCTGAAAAATGGTCAGAGAAGATAGCAAGGAAGTTTTGTAAAGACAAAGAGCCTAAGAAAAGAAAATGTCAAGAGTGGCGAGAGAGAGCCAGGAACGAAAGACGGCGAAAAAGCACAGGACAAAGCGGGTTTCCACTTTTTATCCTCTGGCTTCTGGTGGGTGTTTATTTTGGGCGTGGATAGCCGTTTCCCGCTAAGACTGGTAATCTGACTCTGTTTCTTTGTCTAAAAGAAGAGCAAATTGCCATCTCGGATTGAGATACAAAAAGTATGTTATGTGCGCAAAACGATCTATCCATCTCTCACCATGACCCATCGATATGAAACAAAAGATTGGTAACATAGATATACGTCCTAAGACGATCGATTATACCAGAAAGGGAATGAACATAAAAAACATTATATGTTAATATGCAATTGTATATATATATCACGTCCATCTTATCACTGGTGAATATAACACATTGGATGAAATGTAGTAGCAAAATATGTCAGATTTCCCCCACTATCACTTTTAATTCATGACAACATATCACTACAATTGGTTGTTTAATGTCGGCACTCCCGTGCATCTGACGTCGCTAGATGGCACTGTGGGTCCATGTTAGAGATGTGAATATTCTTATAAATCTTTATCTTCGTTCTCATATTACTTAGAAATGCGATTTTTGGACAGTTGATATAGGACATCATGTTGAGGCTGATGCAGGTACAAACACGTGAGAAAAATAAACAGAACAATAGTTATTTAGTCCGTTCCTGTATGAATGGATGAAAGTAAGACACAGTTCCAGGTGTTCCTCTGGTATGTGGTCGCGATTTATGGCCTCTCCTTATCAGTTAGGAGTGGAAGAGTTTTAAATGAGTCCATGGGGGAGATGCAGGAAAAACATTCACCAAATCAGTGTGATTTGCAGCCAGTCCCTTTGAAGTGGAGTGTCAAATGGTGATCCTTCACTAAGATGGTTAGCTTCACAGACGTGTGTAGTGTTCAATGTGGCAGTTTAATGGTCAAAGTAGACGCAAAGTCTACTCAACTGTTGTTTTTACCTCTCACGTAGCATTCCAGAGAGAGAGGGAGAAGTCTATGTCCGCTACATATCCCCCACTCGGCTCGATGATTGCCTTCCGGGAACTTCGGGCCGTCAGGTTGAGGACATCAGAGGTGATCAGGAACAAAGAGACACAACAGTTGCTGCTCTGATCTGGGTTGATGTATGCTAGTACTAAATACGATATCTTAACACTTTTGCTAGGTTGTCCTAGTGGCATTTTAAAGGATAGTCCTACGTTAATACTTAAAGACTGACGTGGTTCTAGTCTGATAAAGAAAAATAAAATAAAGTAAACAGAGATATATAAACTTAGAGGAAGAAAAATGATTAACATTATATACAGACTCTTGAACAGGGAGTCTTTACAAGAGTCGTTTGGTTATGGTTGATTGGTCATTTAGCCGTATGCGAGTTCAAGAATTGCAGGGGCATGGAATACATTGCTCCCTTCCAATTCAGTTTTTTCTCAATTACCTCAAGGGTTCTAGAGGTACGGTCCTGACCTTGTTTGTTGCGCCTGAAGATTTTGTTTATTTTTTCGTTTTTGTTTGTTTCACCCCCACTTTGTTTTGTATTCCCCGTCGGTTGGACAACGATGTAGTACCACACCTTGTCCCCCACTTGGAGTTTGTTTTGTTGATTAGTTTTTATTTCTTTATCTACTCTACCCTTTGTTATCTGCACTGTTGTATGTTCGTGGTTTCCTATGTTTCGTTGGGTCTGGGGTACGGTTGTCCCCGACGAGTCCCCTAGAGGTTTTGTGTGGTTTGATCTGCTTTCTTCTGTTTTTGTTTTTCTTTCTTCATTTCTTGAAGTAGCTGCTTAATGGCTTCTAAGTCTTCTTCACTTATAGAAGGTGTTTTGGACTTGTTTGCATCGCTGTCATTGTTCTGTCGAGGTCTGTTTCTTCCTTCTCTACTTCGCGAATCGTTGTTATGGGAATTATGACGACTCTTGTCCCTGTCTACACGGTTTGAGTGTCCTCCCCAAGAGTGACGTGAGGGCCCTGTCTGGTGAGAGTTTGAGGGGTATCGGTTAGGCTCAAATTTTCTGTGGTTCTGGTTCTTACCAGTCCAAGATAAGGAGCCATGAACCCGATCAGTTCTTTGGGCTGAGGGGTGACTTGGTGTTGTTCTTGGCTGAGCAGCCTGAGATGAGTGGGTGGTTGAGCCACGAGGCTGGCCACCTGAAGCTCCCTTGAGCTCCAAGGGTAATGATTTGGTGTCGAGACTCAAAATTGTTTTTGGCTCTGATGATCGGTTTTGCCTCTGCTTTTGTCTAGCAAATCCTCTCAGGGCTAGTTCCTGCAGCTGCTGACTGGTTAAGGTGCGGGGACATGCGGAAATCCCTAAGTGATAACTGGTGGTGGGATGGAGATTGTGAATGAAAAGAGTTTTGAAGTTCAAGTCCTCCTCCATCCCAGGTTCATTCTGGGAACCAAAGTAAACTTGACGAAGTCGGTGGTAATATTGTTGAGGAGACTCCTGTCGTCCCTGCTTGATTACCAGCGCAGCGGTCAACCCAGTCTGCGATATGTAATCAGTAAATTCCTGTTCTAGGGCCTGACACAGTAGATCGTAGTCATTTCTAATGTAGTCAGGTTGGCGTTCAATGAAGCTGCTGACATCACGACTTGATGTCACTTTGATAAAGTAGGTTTTGTCGTCTACTGAAGCGTTTGGAAACTTTCTCAAGTAGAAGTCGATGTCTTTCAAGTAGGTGTATGTGTCATGAGAACCGGCAAGACCTGGTTCAAAGCGAGATATATTGCGAGCAATCTTGTCTAGATCCCGATCGGTGGGGCCTTGAGGCAGGAAGCTGCCTGAGGGTAAGTAGGATCGAAGAGCAGATGCTGTTTTGGCTTGGTCAAGCTGTGCCTTACTGTCTCGGAAGCGTGGAACCGTTTCCAGTGTAGGCAAAAGAGAGGTGGATAAAAGCGGCCTCCTTCGAACATCACGAGGAGATGAGGTGTTTCTCCTGTTTTCAATGACATCATCATCGAGGCGTGTTTGTTTATGGTGGGTTATCTCCAGGGAATATCTCAATTCCCTCTCGACATCAGCTAATTCTTCCTCTTTGATTTTGTGTAATTGTTGTAAACTTGTGAGTTTATCTTTATTATCTTCTAGTTGTTTTTCTAGGTCTTCTTTCCGCTTTTGGTCAATGTCTTTGCGTTTAGCATAGACTTTGACTTGAGCTTTTAAGTCTTTGATTTCATTCACTGCTCTGTTGAGTAGGACTTTAGTTTCAGTAAAGCCTTCATTGGATTCTTTTAATTCTGCTTCGGTAGTTATCAACTCTTCTCGTTGTTCAGAGAGAATTTGTTTTAAAGTGTCAATTTTTTTTTTTCTAGCTGACGTGTTTCTTCATCGTCAGGCTCTGTGTCCCTGACCTTGGGCTGAGTACTCAATTAGGCTTCCAGATCGTCAAGACGTGTCTGGGATTCGATTAACAGTTGTTGATCTCGATCATGTTCTTGTTGACCTGTTCGAACGTCTTTTCTTAAAAGGTCAACTTCTTGTGAACGAGATTTTAGTGTATTGGTTGTCTGTTCTAAAAGTTTGTATGAATGTTTAAGCTGTGCAGACATTACTGCAGCCATGCTTCCTAACATTTTAGCTAGGGGTTTGTCTTTAAGTGGTTTTGCGAGGGCATCATCGATGAGCCCTGACATGATTGTTTCAAGGTCAGAAGGATCTGCTTGGTGAACACGGTTTGCAAAGCCAGGTATCAGGTCTTCAGTCATGTCCACTAGCGCGACTTCTAGGTTTTCAAGGGTGTCACTGTGGCTGGATATTTCAAGAGCCATCTTTGATGACGATGGTTAAGAAAAATTGACACCAATAAACAACTTTTGACTACGAGGTAGGCCTGTTTGAGCAACGAGCTTGATTACTTATTACTTTGAAAAGAGTAACAAAAGAAAACAGCAACGACAGGAAGTGCAGTAGATTTGCATGCAGTTTAGTGGTTTTGGACTATTTTCAAGTGATTCTGTACACTGCTGCGGTTTGTGCGTTTTTAGTGTTTGATTATTTGTTTAAGTGTTGCGAGCCAACACTCTTGGTGTAATTATTTGATTCGGTTATTCTTTGTTGATGAAGGGAAAGTTAAACCTTGAGATTTGTTAAAGAGGAGATAGGCTGGTGGATGTAGTGTAAAATGAAATGAAAATCAAATTAAATCTTGCAGTGTACGTTAAATATTTCCTTTAAAGATGTTCAACTGATTAGTTGATACAGTTAAAGTAAGACAACTCAAACTGACTTGTGTTACAGTAATGAGTTATTATCATATTAGGTTCTGAATTCAGAAGCTGAGTCTGAAATTTCAAAGAGTGAGTGATTTTATTGTTCAAACATGGATTAATGTGAGTGGAATTGATTGTGTAAATGATTAGTGACAGTGGTTTATCACAACAGGTCATTTACATTTTACAAAATCACCATGCTTTACTTTATCATGCGTGTGTTAGTCATTTTCTGCGACATGCATCAGTTGCTGTAAGAAGATTTTCAAAGTATTTCACATCAAGCTCAACAACTCAAAGCAGCCACCAGATGGAGCCAAACTTGTTTCTGCTCTAAGTGTCGTAGGAGGGGTTGGGTGTATGACGTCGGCACGTCAAGCGTAAGCCCCGCCCCCTGATAGACCCGCAGGTCTGAAGTTGGATCGATTCACACTCTCTGGGGACACAGAGGTGATTACTGCAGCGCTGCCAACTTAGTTAGCTTGGGATCTTCTCAGACAACGGCAAGGCGCGGCGGCCTTAGCCAAAGGAGCACACAGGACATCTGTGTGAATTTAACAAGTATAAAGCACTATGGCTTACAAATGGTTAACAAGCATTTAATTTTTTTCACTCTTCACCGGACAGCAGGGACTTCCCACTTCCAATAAGAACGTGTGTTGAACTAAGTACACACAAGCACAAGCGCTGCTAATCTAGTTAGCTCGGCGCGGCGGCCTTAGCCAAAGGAGTACACAGGACGTCTGTGTGAATTTAACAAGTATAAAGCACTGCAGGCTTACAACTGGTTAACAAGCATTTAAATCGCTCCACTCTTCACCGGACAGCAGGGACTTCCCACTTCCAATAAAAACGTGTGTTGAACTAAGTACACACAAGCACAAGCGCTGCTAATCTAGTTAGCTCGGCGCGGCGGCCTTAGCCAAAGGAGTACACAGGACGTCTGTGTGAATTTAACAATTATAAAGCACTGCAGGCTTACAACTGGTCAACAAGCATTTAAATCGCTTTACTCTTCACCGGACAGCAGGGACTTCCCACTTCCAATAGAAACGTGTGTTGAACTAAGTACACACAAGCACAAGATACCTCGACTGACGTAGCAGTTGTCAACTTATTAGGTAGCTAATCTAACAGTTAACACCGAGGGTCTGAATATGCTAAAGCCTTCTGGAACTTCGCAGCAAAACCCAACAATATTCAGGACGAGATCTCTGCTCTGGCCCTGCGCAGCAGCAGGGACTCGTCAGACAGGCCTTTTACAGAAAGCGCACGGCGGCGCGATGTAAACAAATAACTGGTACCAAGAAAAAGATATGAACCTCCGGGGATACCCGCTGTACGGTTCACACAATTAAAAGCTCAGTTACAGTTCTGGGGGCTCGCAGCAACTGTAATCAATTGCATAGTGTATATCGGCATTCCTGGCTCAGCGCAGCGAAGTTTGACACTGTTTTAGGTTCTGTTAGGCGTACGGCGACGCCTTGAAGTTTACGTAGCACGGAGCTAACTGCACTGCAGCTTCACTAGTGCTATTCTGCCGTCACACGGCTGGAAGATTTATTTACAGTAACGTTGCAGTTAATCGCAGACGTATGGTAACAACGTGCGTCCACGAAGTTATAAGGTCTGGGTCATAACTAAGTCTTAAGGCTCAGATTGAAATTTATGCGCAAAGTTAACGTTTAGAAAAAGAAATGTCAGTGCTCACACACATCAAAACAAGCTGAATCGATGGACAGAAAGCTCCTGTTTGCTTTAGCTCACTGGATTTATTTAGCAGAAATTGTATTTCTTTGTGGGGAACATTGGTTTAAAATCGCCTCACACGGGGCACCAAAATATGTAGCGTAACTACACTTCTTAATGAAAATTTTGCACTCGTTAATAAAGGGGCACCATCTCAGATTACTGAGAAAATTATCATTCGAGATTAAGTCTCAAAGAAACTTTAATTGAATGAAGTAGAACAGTCTCTTAGCTGAAAGTCGTGAATTCTGATTAAATTGACCTCAGTTCCCACACAAAGAAAAACACAGAATCAGGAATTGGTCTAAATGAATATATTTATTAACTAATCTACTAATATACATACATGAGCTATAGCAGTTGAGTCAGAGTGTGTGTATAGTGAATGTGTGATGTCAGATTATCAAACAGAATGACGAGGATGATGGTGAAAGAAGGGTAATTAGCCACCGATCTAAAGTTCTGATTTAGATTAACGAATGATACGCTAAAATTAAACCTGTTATCAAGTTATTGCAGCATCAACCCCAGTCAAGAGCAGATAGAGAATGTGGGCTTTTCCTACTTCAAACAGAGCGGTCTGGTCGGAGCCTCCGTGAGCTGGAACGTGATGAAACCGTTGAGTGACGAGCCTCTGTGGATGCTTTCCGGAGCGTCGTCTCGGTTGCTAGGCAACGTTCTGCCGTTGGAGCCCTCACAGCCGTGTAGTACCAGGGATTTTGCCAGCAAGATCCCGACGTTGGCACACAGATGGTGGTCGGTGGTGGTAGGCAGCCGGGCGCGGAGTGCGCTGTCGTCCGGGTTGATGGAGAATAACTTGATTATTAACTGTGGCTCTGTTAGACTTGACGGCGTTTGGTGTTAGCCGCAAAATCTCTAAAAAATTAAAAACCGTTCTGTTAGAACAGTTTTCGGCTTGAGGAAGAAGCGGTAGTGAAGCAGCTCGGACTTAGATGAGCGTGAGCACAATCTAAATAAAAAAGTCTAAAAGATTAACAAAGAGCCACAACAATAAGACGCGCAAAAATTTGACTTAGCAACTAGACGAAGACAAAAAGGTAAAAAGCGCGGAATATCTGAAAAATGGTCAGAGAAGATAGCAAGGAAGTTTTGTAAAGACAAAGAGCCTAAGAAAAGAAAATGTCAAGAGTGGCGAGAGAGAGCCAGGAACGAAAGACGGCGAAAAAGCACAGGACAAAGCGGGTTTCCACTTTTTATCCTCTGGCTTCTGGTGGGTGTTTATTTTGGGCGTGGATAGCCGTTTCCCGCTAAGACTGGTAATCTGACTCTGTTTCTTTGTCTAAAAGAAGAGCAAATTGCCATCTCGGATTGAGATACAAAAAGTATGTTATGTGCGCAAAACGATCTATCCATCTCTCACCATGACCCATCGATATGAAACAAAAGATTGGTAACATAGATATACGTCCTAAGACGATCGATTATACCAGAAAGGGAATGAACATAAAAAACATTATATGTTAATATGCAATTGTATATATATATCACGTCCATCTTATCACTGGTGAATATAACACATTGGATGAAATGTAGTAGCAAAATATGTCAGATTTCCCCCACTATCACTTTTAATTCATGACAACATATCACTACAATTGGTTGTTTAATGTCGGCACTCCCGTGCATCTGACGTCGCTAGATGGCACTGTGGGTCCATGTTAGAGATGTGAATATTCTTATAAATCTTTATCTTCGTTCTCATATTACTTAGAAATGCGATTTTTGGACAGTTGATATAGGACATCATGTTGAGGCTGATGCAGGTACAAACACGTGAGAAAAATAAACAGAACAATAGTTATTTAGTCCGTTCCTGTATGAATGGATGAAAGTAAGACACAGTTCCAGGTGTTCCTCTGGTATGTGGTCGCGATTTATGGCCTCTCCTTATCAGTTAGGAGTGGAAGAGTTTTAAATGAGTCCATGGGGGAGATGCAGGAAAAACATTCACCAAATCAGTGTGATTTGCAGCCAGTCCCTTTGAAGTGGAGTGTCAAATGGTGATCCTTCACTAAGATGGTTAGCTTCACAGACGTGTGTAGTGTTCAATGTGGCAGTTTAATGGTCAAAGTAGACGCAAAGTCTACTCAACTGTTGTTTTTACCTCTCACGTAGCATTCCAGAGAGAGAGGGAGAAGTCTATGTCCGCTACAAACGTCATAACGCGGTATGAGGTCAAAAACGTCACGAAAACGTCATACCGCGGTATGAGGTCAAAAATGTCACAAAAACGTTAAACCGCGGGATGAGGTCAAAAATGTCACAAAAACGTCATACAGCGGAATGATGTCAAAAATTTCACAGAAAAGTCATACCGCGGCATGAGGTGAAAAATTTCACAAAAACGTCATACCGCGGTATGAGGTCAAAAATGTCAAAAAAACGTCATACCGCGGAATCATGTAAAAAATGTCAAAAAAGGTCAAAAATGTCGCAAATAAAAAGTTAGATTACATTGTCACATACTCAATGACAGAACACCTTCACCCACCATGTCCAAGTTAAACTTTGTATCCTGGAATGTACATGGCATACGCTCACAGGCAAAAAGAATTAAAATCATGGATTATGTTTCTAAATTAAAAGCAGATATTTTGCTCTTACAAGAAACACACGTATTACAATCAGAGGAAAAATCTCTTACAGATACCAATTATAATATTATCTTTTCATCTTGTTACAACAGCAGACAAAGAGGAGTCTCCATCCTAATCCATAAGAGAGTACCATTTACTTTAAACTCCACAGTAACAGATCCAGAAGGCAGGTACATTATTATCCAGGCAACAATTTTTAATAAATTATATACAATTGCCAATCTGTATGCGCCTAATAATGACGATCCAGCCTTCTTTCACACAGTTTTTTCTCATTTATCAGAATTATCTGCTAACTCATCAATTATTATTGGTGGTGACTTCAACTTAGTTCTGAATCCTTCCACAGACCGATCTAGTAGTCCAACACATACAAAACAATTACAATCAGTCAAAGTCATACAGGATTACATGAAAGATTTTGGATTGGACGATGTCTGGAGACTCAAAAACCCAACAAAGAGGGACTATACTTTCTTCTCCTCGGTGCACCAATCATTTTCAAGAATTGACTTTTTTCTCTCAAATAATTCCATCGCACATAAAGCTACCACTAGAATTCACCCAATCATAATCAGCGACCATGCACCAATATCCCTCAGCCTCCAAACCGATCCCAACCGTAAGCTTCCTCAGACGTGGCGTCTAAACATCTCTCTACTTAAAGATCCAGAATTTGATCAGATAATAAGGAGGGAGTGGGCAGACTTTCTAAAAAATAATGACTCTCCTGACTTATCACCATCTTTACTTTGGGAAACTGGGAAGGCCGTAATCAGAGGTAAAATAATTTCGTATTCATCATACAAGAAAAAAAAGGAACAACAAATAGAGACAGATATTGAGAAAAAAATTAAACAACTCACAGAGGATTATGCAATAAAACCAAGTGATCAACTATGGTCTGAACTACAAAATGCAAAATTACACCTCAACAATATCCTGTCAAAGAAAACTGAATTTTTACTACAACAACTAAGATATAATAATTTTGAACACAACAACAAATCAGGCAAATTTCTTGCGAATCAACTCCAACGCAACAAAGAAAAATCCTTCATCACAGCAATCCAGGATCCCACTGGCAATTATACTCAATCACCCGAAGAAATTAATCAGATTTTTTACAGCTATTATCATAATTTATATTCAACTGCAGTTAACCCAAACAAAGAAGATATTCACAATTTTCTTAACAATTTAAACATGCCAGAACTAACAACTGAAAGCAGAGACACCTTAGACGCTCCATTGACTATCAATGACTTGCAGAGTGCATTAGACAGTATGCCAGCAGGCAAGGCACCTGGTCCTGATGGTTTCCCCGCTGAATTCTTTAAGCATTTCTGGCCAATATTTGCACCTCTTTTCTTCAGGACAGTGACAGAGATAAAAAGTAATGGTTATATAAGTGCTCACATGAATACAGCTGCAATTAAGTTATTACTGAAACCAGATAAGGATCCCACGCTTCCTTCTAACTATCGCCCTCTGTCATTAATCAACACTGACGTCAAAATCATCGCGAAAGCACTCGCCTCCAGATTGGAGAAAATTATCCCGTCAATAATTCACAGTGATCAAACAGGATTTATTAAGGGCCGACACTCCACCAACAATGTCAGAAGACTTCTGAATCTGGTCAGTTTGACGCAACGCTGTAACAGAGAAGCAATTGTTGTGTCCCTAGATGCAGAAAAAGCCTTTGACAAAGTCAACTGGTCCTTTCTCTTCGCTGTTCTCCGCAAATTTGGCTTCGGAGAGTCATTCATCCATTGGATATCAGCTCTTTATAACTCACCCAAGGCCACAGTCACCACCGATGGGATCACTTCAAAAAGTTTCAGTTTACAAAGGGGAACCAGACAGGGATGCCCACTCTCTCCCTTATTATTTGCGATATTTATTGAACCGTTGGCAACAGCAATACGTCAAAACACCAATATCAGAGGCATCTGCTCTCATGCATCTGAACACAAAATTAACCTATATGCGGACGACATTTTACTTTATCTGCAAGAACCCAAAACATCACTAAAAGAAATATGCAACCTCATCACAACTTTCTCACATCTTTCAGACTACTCAATCAACTGGTCGAAATCTATCATACTTCCATTAACAGAGAACTCATGGAATCCTGCAGTCCAAAACCTGAATTTTTCCTTTCCCACTGGTAACATTAGATATTTGGGCATTAATATTTCCTCAAAACTCTCTGAACTAGTCCATCTGAACTTCACTCCACTTTTAGAGAAACTGCGTGGTGATCTGAGGCGCTGGAATAACCTTCCCATCTCCCTTTTGGGACGAATAGCTACTGTCAAAATGAAAATACTGCCTCAAATCAACTATCTTTTTTCCATGATCCCATTTAAACCCACATCAAAATGGTTTCAATCATTAGATTCTGCTATTGGTAAATTCTATTCAAAGAACAAAAAAGCTAAAATCAGCCTGACTACTCTCCAAAAAAATAAATCTGAGGGTGGTCTAGAGGCCCCCAACTTCATGCATTACTACCTAGCCAACCAACTACAATATCTTACCAAATGGATACACCCACATGAAGAATACAAGTCCTGGTTGGAACTGGAACAGTTAGACTGTAACCACATCAAACTCTCTGACCTTCCCTTTATTACCGCCACCCTTAAACACCATCTTTGCTTCAAGAATCCTTTGATTGCCTCCACCCTATCCGCTTGGTGGAAATCCTTGGAAATCACTGGATCCCAGCTTCAACCCAGTATACTATCCCCAATCTGGCACAACCCAGACTTTGTAAACAATAAAATACCTCTCAATCTCAGCTCATGGGCGGAAAAAGGGATCACCCATCTCCATCACCTTCTCCAAGATAATATAATTATGACATGTACAAACTTATTCCAAACATTCCAAATAAGAAATGGAAACTTTCTCCAGTATCTACAGGTAGAGAGGACAATCACAAGGGAAATTCCAGCGCTTAGGACCACTTTACAGCCACCTGACTTACAGCCACCAGAATTTGTCAAGCACATCGCAAAATTGTCCCCAAAAAATAAGAAAAATCTCTCAAGAATTTGTAGTTTACTCTCAAAGACGGGTTCTATACATTTACCAATTTCAAAATGGGAAAAAGACTTATCTATATCCTTTGATTATGATTTCTGGACCCAAATTTGTAGTAACACATTCAAGATGACAAAAAATACCAACTTACAACTGATCCAATTTAAGGTCCTCCACAGAACACATATAACACAACATAAAATGTACAAAATGGGCTTCTCGCACTCTGACATATGCACACAATGCACACAAAAGATCGCTGACACTTATTTGCATGCCCTTTGGCTATGCTCACCCGTCTATCAGTTTTGGGCAGAAGTCACGCAGAAACTCTCCTCTATCTTGGACTGCAGGATCCCGCAATCTCCAAACCTTTGTTTAATTGGTGATCTTACGACAACAACCCTACCAGACACACAATTCCAACCCACGCTTGCAGCTCTCACCATTGCCAAGAAAACTATTTTAGTTAACTGGAAAAATAAGAAAGCCCTCAACATCATCCATTGGCTGAACCTCCTCACAGAACACATTTCACTTGAGAAAATCTCTGCTACCCAGAAAAACCAATTGGTATTATTTACAGAAAAATGGTCCCCGTTTATTACATCTTTAAATATAAATCTTTAACTTTGTATTGCCTGTTAGCATATGCCACACCTCTCATAGAATTTGTGATGCTCCACAAACAATGTATTCTGTCTGTGTCATTGGTCTGACCTTTATTTTTTTTATGTCTCCTCTACTAAACTACAGTTTCTTAAAGCTTTCCTCCCCAAGGAATGTTGGTGCCATGGACTTCAAGACCGTGTTGATGCACTAGGGGTGTCTTTTCCCTCTTGTCCCCGGGGCTGCTGCACTGCTCTTCGGGGCCTGCTTGGTTCGGGCCCTCCCCCATGGTGGTGGTGTATCCGGTGTTTCGCCTTTGGAGCTCCTAGGTTGCTGGATCTGCGCGCTCTCCCGGGTTCCCGGAGGTGATGGTGGCTGGTCTCTTCTGGGGCGCTTTGGCTGGTTCCTGGGGGCCTGGGGTGTGTTGGCCCCCCCTGCTGCTCCCCCGTCCCTTTTCCGCTCCCTTTCCCTCCTGCTCCCTCCTCTCCTGCTTCCCTGCTCCTCCCTGCCCCTCTCCCTCCCTTGGGGGGGCCTGGGGTCCCCTGCTGCCTGGGGGTCTGGCATGGGGGCCGGGTGGTCTCTTCTGGGGGGGGGGGTTGTGGCTCCTTCCTGGGCTTGTATGCTGCCACCGTAGACGGAAGATCGCTGGCTGGGGCCCTGGGCTAGGCCTGTGCTGTCCTGGGGTGTGGCGGGGCGGGGATGCTATGGGTGGCGCGGTGGGGTGCGCGTCCTGTGCCCTGGTGCACTGACTTCCGGGGTGTGCGTGGACTTTGTGGTTCGTGCTCCTCTTGGCGTGGCACATCTTTCCTTCTGGGGTGGGCTGCGGCACCCGGCTGGCCTGTGCAGGTCTATGGCTGCTGCTTTGGCAGTGTTCTGGCGCTACGGCCCGCATGGCTCGCAGTGTTGGCGGGGCCCGTTGGTGTGTTCGAGCCTTCCCTGCCCCTTGCCTCTTGGCCCTGGGGGCCCTCTGCGCTGGTCCCTATGGTGATTTCGGTGTCCCATGCTGCTCTGTCCCCGTGGGCCGGACCCACACCAGACTGCCTCCTACTGTGCACCTCACACATCAGACACTTCACTGTATATATATATTTTTTAGGCACATATAGGGACACAACAGGTAGGGCCTTATGGACTGCAGAGATTGGAGACGGCGGGTGCGGTGATGGGGCGGATTGCAGTGTTGTGCGACATTGTGTCCGCCCCGTCTCCCTCCCGCTTGCCTCTCCTGCTTTCCAATTTTAATGCAGCACACACACATCTTGGGGGAGGATCTGCGGTGGCTCGGGACTTTGGGCCAGGGTAGGCGGCAGAGTACCCAGCCTCTGCTGCCCTCTGGCCCTCCCCCTTCCGCCTCTCCCGCCCCTCAAGCTTTTAATGCACCACATTACACACAGGGCTGCACTCAAACACGGTTTAGGGTTGGTTTTTCCTCGTCAGGGACCGAGGAAAACTAATAATAGGGAGGTAACGGGTATTTCACACATCCATGGCCTGTCTGGTGGGGGTCCGGCCCCCTCCGGGTATGGGGCGGTGGGGACTTACCGACATCTGGGTCACCGTGGCTTGGGTTTCCCCGGGGTCCGGAGGCGACGGTCAGGGGGGATCTCCTCCATGTCTGGCGGGTCCTCTGGTGCTGTGGCTTTTGTTGGGTTGGGGCTTGACTCACTCGCCTGATGGTTGCTGTGGCTGTGGTGCAGGCTTGCTGTGGGCAACGGCTCAGATCCGGCGGGGGTTTGAGCGCGTCTTCGGGGGTGCGGACGATGAGCCTGCCACGCTTCCCCGGCGCGTGGTGCTGGGGTATGTGGGATGCCTCCCTGGTTGCGCCGCTGACTCCCCGTCCGCTCTCCGGGTTTGCATCTGGGCCCAGCCTTGGTTTCCTCTGTCTGGCTTCCGGTGGTAGCCTGCTTGGGGTGGGGCCGACGACCTTCCCTGCGGAGGGGCGCTCGGTCCCTGTGTCTGGCTTCCCGGGCTGCGGGGGGCCTCCTGCCTCACCTGGGGTGGGGGGGCTGGGTGGGGGGTGGGTGGGGGCGGGTGGGGTTTGGGGGCGGGGGGCAGGTGGGGTGGTTGGGGATGGGCGTTGGGTGGCGGGTGGGCCCCCATGCCCTGTGTCCTCCGGTCTTGGCCTTGGCGCACTGGGGTGTCAGTTCCTGACTTCTCTCGGTTTCCGGGTCCGCGTGCTTGTCTACGGCCTGGGTGGTCTTCTGGGTGATGCTTCCTGGTGCTCCCTCTGCCCTGGGTGTGGGGGCACTTGGCCGGCCTGGCCCTGCTGACTTGTGGTAGTCGCTCTGGGCTTTGGTGTCCATCACACATGCATGTTGGGTCAGGGCTTACCAACTCCTGTCGAGTCCCGTGTCTGAGAGCTGATGGGACCCGCCTGATGGTGTGGAGTCACTTTCCAGACTTTGCACTAAACTCACGCCCTCTATACATTTCTCTCTCACTCCGGTCTTCTGGCATCCTAACTCTGTGTACTGTCAGGACTTCTGGTCTCCAATTTGTTTATGTGTTGATTAGTTGTTCCCAATTTTCAGATGTGGGATTGGTGGTTGGGAATGACACTGCATTCCCAACCACCAAGCACCAAGCAGTCCAAGCAAACCAGCTCCACCTCCCCCACCTCAGCAGGGGCCCAGGCCTCTTCTCCACTGCCTACCTCAGTGACTCCCTCAGTGACTCCCTCCCCTCCCTTCACCTCTTCATCTACAGCGACGCCTTTCTCCATACTGGAGAGGGACGTCAACAGGCTCTTCAAGAGGCAGAACCCCCGTAAAGCGGCCGGGCCTGACTCTGTCTCTCCATCCACCTTGAAGCACTGCGCTGACCAGCTGTCCCCAGTGTTCACAGACATCTTTAACACCTCACTGGAGACATGCCATGTGCCAGCCTGCTTCAAAACCTCCACCATCATCCCTGTCCCTAAGAAACCAAGGATCACAGGACTTAATGACTACAGACCCGTCGCCCTGACCTCTGTGGTGATGAAGTCTTTTGAGCGCCTTGTGTTGTCTTACCTCAGATCCATCACAGACCCTCTCCTGGACCCCCTGCAGTTCGCCTACAGAGCCAACAGGTCTGTAGACGACGCTGTCAACATGTCCCTCCACTACATTCTCCAGCACCTGGACTCCCCAGGATCCTATGCCAGGATCCTGTTTGTGGACTTCATCTCTGCCTTCAACACAATCATCCCGGCTCTTCTGGAAGACAAGCTCTCCCAGCTCAGCGTGCCTGACCCCACCTGTAGGTGGATTACAGACTTCCTATCCAACCGGAGGCAGCACGTGAAGCTGGGTGATCATGTCTCTGACTCCCGCTGCATCAGCACCGGTTCCCCCCAAGGCTGCGTCCTTTCTCCTCTGCTCTTCTCCCTGTACACCAACAGCTGCACCTCCAGTCATCAGTCGGTCAAGCTCCTGAAATTTGCTGATGACACCACCCTCATCGGACTCATCTCTGGTGGTGATGAGTCTGCCTACAGGTGGGAGATTGACCATCTGGCGATCTGGTGCAGCCAGAACAGCTTGGAGCTAAATGCTCTAAAGACAGTGGAGATGGTGGTGGACTTCAGGAAGAGCGCAGCCCCACCTGTCCCCATCACCCTGCTTAAAACCCCGGTGGACACTGTGGACTCCTTCCGCTTCCTGGGAACTATCATCTCCCAGGACCTCAAGTGGGAGCTGAACATCAGTTCAATAACCAGGAAGGCTCAGCAGAGGATGTACTTTCTGCGGCAGCTGAGGAAATTCAACCTGCCAAAGACTATGATGGTGCACTTCTACACCTCCATCATAGAGTCCATCCTCACCTCCTCCATCACCATCTGGTATGCTGCTGCCACTGCTAAGGACAAGGGCAGGCTGCAGCGTATCATTCGCTCAGCGGAAAAGGTGATTGGCTGCAGTCTCCCATCCCTCCTGGACCTGTACACCTCCAGGACTCTGAGGCGTGCAAGGAGGATTGTAGCTGACCCCTCCCACCCTGGACACAGACTTTTTCAATCACTGCCCTCTGGCAGGAGGATGCGGTCCATCAGGACCAAAACCTCACGCCACAAAAACAGTTTCTTTCCATCTGCAGCCAGCCTCATAAACAAGGCCCCTGACCCCCACTGACATCCCCACCCTCCCCTCCCAAGAGACACTTGTCATGGACAAGAATAAACACCTGCTTTTCTTTTTGCACTGTCTTGCACTATCCACCTGACATTTTGCACATATGCCAGTGTACTTATCTGTATATATTTTATTCTATTCTATTCCACTTCTTCTTTTATATATTTTTTTAATGTTATTTTATTTCTTACTATCTTAATCGTTTGCACCAACAGACCAAGACAAATTCCTTGTAATGTAATAATTACTTGGCAATAAACTTGATTCTGATTCTGATTCTGATTCTGATTTTACAGCAATCTCATGGGATTCAAATAGCACTGCCTATCTGTACCCTCCCTGTTCGTCTTGTCTTGCCCTGTCCTTCATTTGTTTCCCCCTCAATTCACTGAGGTGCTGCACTGCCCCCTCTGGCTCATGATAGGAAAATTCAATAAAGAATGACAGTTTAGCCTCCAGAGGTGGCTGGTGATGGTCACGCACACGCACTAAATATTAATATATTTTGCTGCAAGACTAAAATATGCATTGATCTCATTAAAGTTGACCCCTTCTGTGGTGTTAAACATTGAGTATAAATGCAGACAAAAAAAAAAAAAAATTGTCGCAAATACGTCATTCCGCGATATGAGGTCAAAAATGTCACACAAAGGTCAAAAATGTCACAAAAACGTCATACCGCTGTATGAGGTCCAAAATGTCACAAAAACGTCATACCGCGGAATGATGTCAAAAATGTCACAAAAACGTCATAACGCGGGATGATGTCAAAAATGTCACAAAAACGTCATACCGCGGTATGAGGTCAAAAATGTCACCAAAACGTCATACCGCGGAATGATGTAAAAAATGTCACAAAAATGTCACAAAAACGTCATACCGCGGGATGATGTCAAAAATGTCACAAAAACGTCACGCCGCGGAATCATGTAAAAAATGTCACAAAAATGTCACAAAAACGTCATACCGCGGGATCATGTCAAAAATGTCGTAAAAAGATAAAAAATGTCACAAAAACGTTATACCGCGGTATAAGGTCAAAAATGTCACAAAAAAGTCATACTGCGGTATGAGGTCAAAAATGTCACAAAAACGTCATACCACGGTATGAGGTTTAAAGTGTCACAAAAACGTCATACCGCGGAATCATGTCAAAAATGTCACAAAAAGGTCAAAAATGTCACAAAAACGTCATACCGCGGAATGATGTCAAAAATTTCACAGAAAAGTCATACCGCGGTATAAGGTCAAAAATGTCACAAAAACGTCATACCGCGGTATGAGGTCAAAAATGTCACAAAAACGTCATACCACGCGGAATCATGTAAAAAATGTCAAAAAAGGTCAAAAATGTCACAAAAACCTTATACCACGGTATGAGGTCAAAAATATCACAAAAACGTCATACCGCGGTATGAGGTAAAAAACGTCACAAAAGTCACAAAAATTTCATACCACGGTATGAGGTCAAAAATGTCACAAAAACGTCATACCGCGGGATGAGGTCAAAAATGTCAAAAAAACGTCATACCGCGGTATGAGGTCAAAAATGTCGCAAAAACGTCATACCGCTGTATGAGGTCAAAAATGTCACAAAAACGTCATACCGCGGAATGATGTCAAAAATGTCACAAACACGTCATACCGCGGGATGATGTCAAAAATGTCACAAACATGTCACAAAAACGTCATACCACGGGATCATGTCAAAAATGTCACAAAAAGATCAAAAATGTCTCAAAAATGTCATACCGCGGTATGAGGTCAAGAATGTCACAAAAACGTCATACCGCGGTATGAGGTAAAAAGTGTCACAAAAACGTCATCCCGCGGAATCATGTCAAAAATGTCACAAAAAGGTCAAAAATGTCACATAAACGTCATACGGCGGGATGATGTCAAAAATGTTCCAAAAAGGTCAAAAATTTCACAAAAACATTATACCGCGGTATGAGGTCAAAAATGTCACAAAAACGTCATCGCGGTATGAGGTCAAAAACTCCACAAAAACGTCATGCGGCGGGATGATGTCAAAGATGTCACAAAAATTTCATGCCACGGTATGAGGTCAAAAATGTCACAAAAACGTCATACCGCGGTATGAGGTCAAAAACGTCACAAAAGTCACAAAAATTTCATACCACAGTATGAGGTCAAAAATGTCGCAAATACGTCATACCGCTGTATGAGGTCCAAAATGTCAAAAGAACGTCATACCGCGGAATGAGGTCAAAAATCTCAGAAAAAGGTGATACCGCCGGATGAGGTCAAAAATTTCACAAAAACGTTATACCGCAGTATGAGGTCAAAAATTCCTCAAAAACGTCATACGGCGGGATGATGTCAAAAATGTCAGAAAAACGTCATACCGCGGAATCATTTCAAAAATGTCACAAAAACGTCATACCGCGGGATGAGGTCAAAAATGTCACAAAAACGTCATATGGCGGGATAATGTAAAAAATGTCATTAAAAAGGTCAAAAATGTCACAAATACGGCATACCACGGTATGATGTCAAAAATGTCACAAAAACGTCATACCGCGGAATGATGTCAAAAATGTCACAAAAATTTCATACCGCGGTATGAGGTCAAAAATGTCACAAACACGTCATACCGCGGAATAATTTCAAAAATGTCACAAAAACGTCATACCGCGGGATGAGGTCAAAAATGTCACAAAAACCTCATATGGCGGGATAATGTAAAAAATGTCATAAAAAAGGTCAAAAATGTCACAAAAACGTCATACCGCGGAATGATGTCAAAAATGTCACAAAAATTTCATACCGCGGTATGAGGTCAAAAATGTCACCAAAACGTCATAACGCGGAATCATGTCAAAAATGTCACAACAACGTCATACCGCGGGATGAGGTCAAAAATTTCACAAAAACGTCATACCGCGGGATGAGGTCAAAAATGTCACAAAAACGTCATATGAGGTCAAAAATGTCACAAAAACGTCATACCGCGGTATGAGGTCAAAAATTTCACAAAAACGTCATACAGCAGGATGAGGTCAAAAATTCCTCAAAAACGTCATACCGCGGAATGATGTCAAAAATGTCACAAAACCGTCATACCGCGGGATGATGTCAAAAATATCACATAAACGTCATACCGCGGTATGAGGTCAAAAATGTCACAAAAACGTCATACCGCGGAATCATGTCAAAAATGTCACAAAAATGTCACAAAAACGTCATACCGCGGGATGATGTCAAAAATGTCACAAAAACGTCATACCGCAGTATGAGGTCAAAAATGTGACGAAAACGTCATACCGCGGAATCATGTAAAAAATTTCACAAAAATGTCACAAAAACGTCATACCGCGGGATCATGTCAAAAATGTCGTAAAAAGATCAAAAATGACTAAAAAACGTCATACCGCGGTATAGAGTCAAAAATGTCACAAAAACGTCATTCCGCGCTATGAGGTCAAAAATGTCACAAAAACGTCATACCCCGGTATGAGGTTTAAAGTGTCACAAAAACGTCATACCGCGGAATCATGTCAAAAATGTCACAAAAAGGTCAAAAATGTCACAAAAACGTCATACCGCGGAATTATGTCAAAAATTTCACAGAAAAGTCATACCGCGGTATAAGGTCAAAAATGTCACAAAAACGTCATACCGCGGTATGAGGTCAAAGATGTCACAAAAACGTCATACCGCGGAATCATGTAAAAAATGTCAAATAAGGTCAAAAATGTCACAAAAACCTTATACAACGGTATGAGGTCAAAAATGTCACAAAAACGTCATACCGTGGTATGAGGTAAAAAACGTCACAAAAGTCACAAAAATTTCATACCACGGTATGAGGTCAAAAATGTCACAAAAACGTCATCCCGCTGGATGAGTTCAAAAATGTCACAAAAACGTCATACCGCGGTATGAGGTCAAAGTTGTCACATAAACGTCATGCTGCGAAATGATGTCAAAAGTGTCACACTTGTCACTTTTCAAACTACTGTATATATGTATATATTTTATTTTATTTTATTTTTATTTTATTTTATTTTATTGTATTTTATTATTTCTTATTAAGGCACTGTTCTTCTCTTTGTGTTTGTGCTTCAACTGCACTCTGGCAACAGAATTTCCTTCGGGATTAATAAAGTTGATCTTTATCTTCATCTTTAAAAAAGGAAAAAAATTTCACAAAAACGTCATACCGCGGTATGAGGTCAAAACTTGCACAAAAAGGTAAAAATGTCGCAAAAACGTCATATCGCGTGATGAGGTCAAAAATGTCACAAAAACGTCATACCGCGGTATAAGGTCAAAAATGTCACAAAAACGTCGTACCGCGGTATGAGGTCAAAAATGTCGCAAATACCTCATACTGCGGTATGTGGTCAAAAATGTCACAATAACCTCATACCGCGGAATGATGTCACAAATTTCACAAAAAAGTAATTCCGCGGGATGATGTCAAAAATGTCACAAAAATTTCATACCGCAGTATGATGTCAAAAATGTCACAAAAACGTGATAACGCGGGATGAGGTCAAAAATGTCACAAAAATTTCATACCACGGAATGAGGTCAAAAATGTCACAAAAACGTCATACCGCGGGATGAGGTCAAAAACGTCACAAAAGTCACAAAAACGTCATACCGCGGTATGAGGTCAAAAATGTCGCAAATACGTCATACCGCGGTATGAGGTCAAAAATGTCAAAAAAAGGTCAAAAATGTCACAAAAACGTCATTCCGCTGTATGAGGTCCAAAATGTCACAAAAACTTCACACCGCGGAATGATTTCAAAAATGTCACAAAAACATCATACCGCGGGATGATGTCACAAATGTCACAAAAACGTCATACCGCGGTATGAGGTCAAAAATGTCACAAAAACGTCATACCGCGGAATCATGTAAAAAATGTCACAAAAAGGTCAAAAATTTCACAAAAACGTCATACCGCGGTATAAGGTCAAAAATGTCACAAAAAAGTCATACGGCGGGATGATGTCAAAAATGTTCCAAAAAGGTCAAAAGTGTCACAAAAACGTCATACCGCGGTATGAGGTCAAAAACGTCACAAAAACATCATCCCGCGGTATGAGGTCAAAAACGTCACAAAAGTCACAAAAACGTCATACCGCGGTGTGAGGTCAAAATTGTCACAAAAACGTCATGCCGCGGAATGTTGTCAAAAATGTCACAAAAATTTCATACCCCAGTATGATGTCAAAAATGTCACAAACACGTCATACCACGTCATACCGCGGTGTGAGGTCAAAATTGTCACAAAAACGTCATGCCGCGGAATGTTGTCAAAAATGTCACAAAAATTTCATTCCGCAGTATGATGTCAAAAATGTCACAAAAACGTCATACCGCGGGATTATGTCAAAAATGTCACAAAACGGTAAAAAATGTCACAAAAACGTCATACCGCGGAATCATGTAGAAAATGTCACAAAAAGGTCAAAAATGTCACAAAAACGTCATACCGCGGTATGAGGTCAAAAATGTCACAAAAACGTTATACCGCGGGATGAGGTCAAAAATGTCACAAAAACGTCATACAACGGAATGATGTCAAAAATGTCACAAAAACGTCATACCGCGGAATCATGTAAAAAATGTCAAAAAAGGTCAAAAATGTCACAAAAACCCTATACCACGGTATGAGGTCAAAAATGTCACAAAAACGTCATACCGCGGTATGAGGTCAAAAACGTCACAAAAGTAACAAAAATTTAATACCACGGTATGAGGTCAAAAATGTCACAAAAACGTCACACCGCGGTATGAGGTCAAAAATGTCACAAAAACGTCATACCGCGGTATGAGGTCAAAAACGTCACAAAAGTCACAAAAACGTCATACCGCGCGGTATGAGGTCAAAAATGTCGCAAATACGTCATACCGCGGGATGATGTCAAAAATGTCACAAAAAGGTAAAAAATTTCACAAAAACGTCGTACCGCGGAATCATGTAAAAAATGTCACAAAAAGGTCAAAAATGTCAACAAAACGTCATACCGCGGTATGAGGTCCAAAAAGTTCACAAAAACGTTATACCGCGGGATGAGGTCAAAAATGTCACAAAAACGTCATACCGCGGAATGATGTCAAAAATTTCACAGGAAAGTCATGCCGCGGTATGAGGTCAAAAATTTCACAAAAACGTCAAATGAGGTATGAGGTCAAAAATGTCACAAAAACGTCATACCGCGGAATCATGTAAAAAATGTCAAAAAAGGTCAAAAATGTCACAAAAACGTTATACCACGGTATGAGGTCAAAAATGTCACAAAAACGTCATACCGCGGTATGAGGTCAAAAACGTCACAAAAGTCACAAAAATTTCATACCACGGTATGATGTCAAGAATGTCACAAAAACTTCATACCACGAAATGAGGTCAAAAATGTCACAAAAACGTCATACCGCGGTGTCAGGTCAAAATTGTCACAAAAACGTCATGCCGCGGAATCTTGTCAAAAATGTCACAAAAATTTCATACCGCAGTATGATGTCAAAAATGTCACAAAAAGGTAAAAAATGTCACAAAAACGTCATACCGCGGAATCATGTGAAAAATGTCACAAAAATGTCACAAAAACGTCATTCCGCGGGATCATGTCAAAAATGTCATAAAAAGATCAAAAATGTCACAAAAATGTCGTACCACGGTATGAGGTCAAAAACGTCACAAAAGTCACAATAACGTCATGCCGCGGTATGAGGTCAAAAATGTCGCAGAAACCTCATACCGCGGAATGATGTCAGAAATTTCACAAAAAAGTCATTGCGCGGGATGATGTCAAAAATGTCACAAAAACGTCATACCGCGGTATGAGGTCAAAAATGTCTCAAAAACGTCATACAGCGGAATCATGTAAAAAATGTCACAAAAAGGTCAAAAATTTCACAAAAACGTCATAACGTGGTATGAGGTCAAAAACGTCACGAAAACGTCATACCGCGGTATGAGGTCAAAAATGTCACAAAAACATTAAACCGCGGGATTAGGTCAAAAATGTCACAAAAACGTCATACCGCGGTATGAGGTCAAAAATGTCACAAAAACGTCATACCGCGGTATGAGGTATAAAGTGTCACAAAAACGTCATACCGCGGAATGATGTCAAAAATTTCACAGAAAAGTCATGCCGCGGTATAAGGTCAAAAATGTCAGAAAAACGTCATACCGCGGTATGAGGTCAAAAATGTGACAAAAACGTCATATCGCACGGAATCATGTAAAGAATGTCAAAAAAGGTCAAAAATGTCACAAAAACCTTATACCACGGTATGAGGTCAAAAATGTCACAAAAACGTCATACCGCGGGATGAGGTCAAAAATGTCACAAAAGTCACAAAAACGTCATACCGCGGTATGAGGTCAAAAA
The DNA here is from genome assembly GCA_024666655.1 of Dascyllus trimaculatus. Lineage (NCBI taxonomy): Eukaryota > Metazoa > Chordata > Actinopteri > Pomacentridae > Dascyllus > Dascyllus trimaculatus. Next base: position 37,555 of record JAMOIN010000897.1, read on the forward strand.
TGTCGCAAATACGTCATACCGCGGTATGAGGTCAAAAATGTCACAAAAAGGTCAAAAATGTCACAAAAACGTCATACCGCTGTATGAGATCCAAAATGTCACAAAAACTTCATACCGCGGAATGATTTCAAAAATGTCACAACAACGTCATACCGCGGGATGATGTCACAAATGTCACAAAAACGTCATACGGCGGTATGAGGTCAAAAATGTCACCAAAACGTCATACCGCCGAATAATGTAAAAAATGTCACAAAAATGTCACAAAAACGTCATACCGCCGGATCATGTCAAAAATGTCGTGAAAAGATCAAAAATGTCTCAAAAACGTCATACCGCGGTATGAAGTAAAAAATGTCACAAAAACGTCATACCGCGGTATGAGGTCAAAAATGTCACAAAAACGTCATACCGCGGTATGAGGTTTAAAGTGTCACAAAAACGTAATACCGCGGAATCATGTCAAAAATGTCACAAAAACGTCATACCGCGGAATGATGTCAAAAATATCACAAAAACGTCATACCGTGGGATGATGTCAAAAATATCACAAAAATTTCATACCGCGGGATGATGTCAAAAATGTCACAAAGACGTCATACCGCGGAATCATGTAAAAAATGTCACAAAAATGTAACAAAAACGTCATTCCGCGGGATCATGTCAAAAATGTCATAAAAAGATCAAAAATATGTCAAAAACGTCATACCGCGGTATGAAGTCAAAATTATCGCAAAAACGTCATACCGCGGTATGAGGTCAAAAATGTCACAAAAACGTCATACCGCGGTATGAGGTAAGAAGTGTCACAAAATCGTCATAATGCGGAATCTTGTCAAAACTGTCACAAAAAGGTCAAAAATGTCACAAAAACGTCATACTGCGGTATGAGGTCAAAAATGTCACAAAAACGTCATACGGCGGGATGATGTCAAAGATGTCACAAAAACTTCATACCACGGTATGAGGTCAAGAATGTCACAAAAACGTCATACCGTGATGAGGTCAAAAATTTCACAAAAGCGTCATACCGCGGAATGAGGTCAAAATTGTCACATAAACGTCATTCTGCGAAATGATGTCAGAAATGTCACAAAAAGGTAAAAAATGTCACAAAAACGTCATACCGCGGAATGATGTCAAAAATTTCACAGAAAAGTCATACCGCGGTATAAGGTCAAAAATGTCACAAAAACGTCATACTGCAGTATGAGGTCAAAAATGTCACAAAAACATCATACCGCGCGGAATCATGTAAAAAACGTCAAATAATGTCAAAAATGTTAAAAATGTCACAAAAACCTTATACCACGGAATGAGGTCAAAAATGTCACAAAAACGTCATACCGCGGTATGAGGTAAAAAACGTGACAAAAGTCACAGAAATTTCATACCACGGTATGAGGTCAAAAATGTCACAAACGTCATACCGCGGGATGAGGTCAAAAACGTCACAAAAGTCACAAAAACGTCATACCGCGGTATGAGGTCAAAAATGTCGCAAATACGTCAAACCGCGGTATGAGGTCAAAAATGTCACAAAAAGGTCAAAAATGTCACAAAAACGTCATACCGCTGTATGAGATCCAAAATGTCACAAAAACTTCATACCGCGGAATGATTTCAAAAATGTCACAAAAACGTCATACCGCGGGATGATGTCACAAATGTCACAAAAACGTCATACCGCGGTATGAGGTCAAAAATGTCACCAAAACGTCATACCGCGGAATCATGTAAAAAATGTCACAAAAAGGTCAAAAATTTCATAAAAACGTCATACCGCGGAATCATGAAAAAAATGTCACAAAAAAGTCATACGGCGGGATGATGTCAAAAATGTTCCAAAAAGGTCAAAAATGTCACAAAAACATCATACCGCGGTATGAGGTCAAAAACGTCACAAAAACATCATCCCGCGGTATGAGGTCAGAAATGTCGCAAAAACGTCATACGGCGGGATGATGTCAAAAATGTCACAAAAACTTCATACCACGGAATGAGGTCAAAAATGTCACAAAAACGTCATACCGTGGTGTGAGGTCAAAATTGTCACAAAAACGTCATGCCGCGGAATGTTGTCAAAAATGTCACAAAACTTTCATACCGCAGTATGATGTCAAAAATGTCACAAAAACGTCATACCGCGGAATCATGCAAAAAATGTCACAAAAAGGTCAAAAATGTCACAAAAACGTCATACCGCGGAATGAGGTTAAAAATGTCACAAAAACGTTATACCGCGGGATGAGGTCAAAAAAGTGACAAAAACGTCATACTGCGGAATGATGTCAAAATGTCAGCGTCCTTTCCACTGCTGTGAGGTGAAAAATGTCACAAAGCGTCATACCGCAGTATGAGGTAAAAAAACGTCACAAAAGTCACAAAATTTCATACCACGGTATGAGGTCAAAATGTCACAAAAACGTCATACACACCGCGGTATGAGGTCAAAAACGTCACAAAAGTCACAAAAATTTCATACCACGGTATGAGGTCAAAAATGTCGCAAAAACGTCCACTTGCAGCTGTATGAGGTCCAAAATGTCACAAAAAATCATACGGCGGTATGAGGTCAAAACGTCACAAAAACATCATCCACATGGTATAGAGGTCAGAAATGTCACAAAAAAGTCATACGGCGGGATGATGTCAAAAATGTTCCAAAAAGGTCAAAAATGTCACAAAAACATCATACCGCGGTATGAGGTCAAAAACGTCACAAAAACATCATCCCGCGGTATGAGGTCAGAAATGTCGCAAAAACGTCATACGGCGGGATGATGTCAAAAATGTCACAAAAACTTCATACCACGGAATGAGGTCAAAAATGTCACAAAAACGTCATACCGTGGTGTGAGGTCAAAATTGTCACAAAAACGTCATGCCGCGGAATGTTGTCAAAAATGTCACAAAACTTTCATACCGCAGTATGATGTCAAAAATGTCACAAAAACGTCATACCGCGGAATCATGCAAAAAATGTCACAAAAAGGTCAAAAATGTCACAAAAACGTCATACCGCGGTATGAGGTCAAAAATATCACAAAAACGTTATACCGCGGGATGAGGTCAAAAAAGTGACAAAAACGTCATGCCGCGGGATGAGGTCAAAAATGTCACGAAAACGTCATACCACTGTATGAGGTGAAAAATGTCACAAAAACGTCATACCGCAGTATGAGGTAAAAAACGTCACAAAAGTCACAAAAATTTCATACCACGGTATGAGGTCAAAAATGTCACAAAAACGTCATACCGCGGTATGAGGTCAAAAACGTCACAAAAGTCACAAAAATTTCATACCACGGTATGAGGTCAAAAATGTCGCAAAAACGTCATACCGCTGTATGAGGTCCAAAATGTCACAAAAACGTCATACGGCGGTAGGGGTCAAAAATCTCAGAAGAAGGTGATACCGCCGGATGAGGTCAAAAATTTCACAAAAACGTTATACCGCAGTATGAGGTCAAAAATTCCTCAAAAACGTCATGCCGCGGGATGATGTCAGAAATGTCACAAAAACGTCATACGGCGGGATGATGTAAAAAATGTCACAAAAACGTCATACCGCGGAATCATTTCAAAAATGTCACAAAAACGTCATACCGCGGGATGATGTCAGAAATGTCACAAAAACGTCATATGGCGGGATAATGTAAAAAATGTCATAAAAAAGGTCAAAAATGTCACAAAAACGGCATACCACGGTATGAGGTCAAAAATGTCACAAAAACGTCATACCGCGGAATCATTTCAAAAATGTCACAAAAACGTCATACCGCGGGATGAGGTCAAAAATGTCACAAAAACGTCATATGGCGGGATAATGTAAAAAATGTCATAAAAAAGGTCAAAAATGTCACAAAAACGGCATACCATGGTATGATGTCAAAAATGACACAAAAACGTCACATTGCTGGATGAGGTCAAAAATGTCACAAAAACGTCATACCGCAGTATGAGGTCAAAAACGTCACAAAAGTCACAAAAACTTCATACCGCGGTATGAGGTCAAAAATGTCGCAAAAACGTCATACCGCGGAATGATGTCAAAAATTTAACAAAAAACTCATACCGCGGGATGATGTCAAAAATGTCACAAGAAAGTCATACCGCGGTAAGAAGTCAACAATGTCACAAAAACGTCATAACGCTGGATGAGGTCAAAAATGTCACAAAAACGTCATACCGCGGAATCATTTCAAAAATGTCACAAAAACGTCATACCGCGGGATGAGGTCAAAAATGTCACAAAAACGTCATGCCGCGGGATGAGGTCAAAAATGTCACGAAAACGTCATACCACTGTATGAGGTCAAAAATCTTAGAAAAATGTCATACCGCGGGATGAGGTCAAAAATTTCACAAAAACGTTATACCGCAGTTTAAGGTCAAAAATGTCACCAAAACGTCATACCGCGGAATGATGTCAAAAATTCCACAAAAACGTCATACCGCTGGATGATGTCAAAAATGTCACAAAAACGTCATACCGCTGGATGATGTCAAAAATGTCACAAAAACGTCATACCGCGGGATGAGGTCAAAAATGTCACAAAAACGTCATATGGCGGGATAATGTAAAAAATGTCATAAAAAAGATAAAAAATGTCACAAAAACCGCATACCACGGTATGATGTCAAAAATGTCACAAAAACGTCATGCCGCGGAATGATGTCAAAAATGTCACAAAAACGTCACATCGGGGGATGAGGTCAAAAATGTCACAAAAACGTCATACCACGGGATGAGGTCGAAAATGTCACAAAAAAGTCATACCGCGGAATGAGGTCAAAAATGTCACAAAAACGTCATACCGCAGGATGAGGTCAAAAATGTCACAAAAACGTCATACCGCAGGATGAGGTCAAAAATGCCTCAAAAACGTCATACCACTGGATGATGTCAAAAATGTCACAAAAATTTCATACCGCGGTATGAGGTCAAAAATGTCACATAAACGGAATACAACGGCATGATGTCAAAAATGTCACAAAAACGTTATACCGCGGGATGAGGTCAAAAATGTCACAAAAACGTCATACCGCGGAATGATGTCAAAAATTTCACAAAAAAGTCATACCGCGGAATCATGTCAACAATGTCACAAAAAGGTCAAAAATGTGTGAAAAAGGTAACAAAAAGGTCAAAAATGTCTCTTACCGTCATATCGCGGTATGAGGTCAAAGATGCAAGAAAAACGTCATACCGCGGTATGAGGTGAAAAAAGGCACAAAAACGTCAGACCGCAGAATGATGTAAAAAATGTCACAAAAAGGTCAAAAATGTCACAAAAACGTCATAACGCGGGATCATTTCAAAAATGTCACAAAAACGTCATACCGCGGTATGAGATAAAATATGTCACAAAAACGTCATACCGCGGGATGAGGTCAACAATGTCACAAAAACGTTATACCGTGGGATGATGTCAACAATGTCACAAAAAGGTCATACCACGGCATGATGTCAAAAATGTCACAAAAACGTAATACCGCGGAATGATGTCGAGAATGTCACAAAAGCGTCATACCGCGGAATGATGTCGAAAATTGCACAAAAAGGTCAAAAATGTCGCAAAAACGTCATACCGCGGGATGAGGTAAAAAATGTCACAAAAATGTCATACCGTGGGATGAGGTCAAAAATGTCACAAAAATGTCATACCGCGGAATAATGTCAAAAATGTCACAAAAAGGTCAAAAATGTCGCAAAAACGTCATACCGTGGTATGAGGTCAAAAATGTCACAAAAATGTCATGCCACGAGTTGAGGTCAAAAATGTCACAAAAAAGTCATACCGCCGGGTGAGGTCAAAAATGTCACAAAAACGTCAAAAATGTCACAAAAAAAGTGTCACAAAAATATCATGTCAAAAATGTCAGAAAAACGTCATTCCGCGGTCTGAGGTCAACAACGTCACAAAAATGTTCCACAGTGGAATGAGGTCAAACATGTCACACAAAGGTCAAAAATGTCACAAAAAGATCAAAAATGTCACAAAAAAGTCAAATGATGTCAAAAATGTCTCAAACACGTCATACCGCGGGATGATGTCAAGAATATCACAAAAAGGTCAAAAATGTCTCAAAAACGTCATACCACGGGATGAGCTCAAAAATGTCACAAAAAAAGTCATACTGGGGGATGATGTCAAAAATGTCACAAAAAGGTCAAAAATGTCTCAAAAACGTCATACCGTGGTATGAGGTCAAAAATGTCACAAAAACGTCACAAAAACGTCATACCGCGGAATGATGTCAAACATGTAATAAAAACCAGATCGGCCGGATGATGTCAAAAATTTCTCAAAAATTTAATAACGCAGTATGAGGTCAAAAATGTAATACCCCGGGATGAGGTCAAAAAATTCAAAAAAAAGTAAAAAATGTCACAAAAACGTATTACCGCGGAATGATGTCAAAAATGTCACAAAAATTTCATATCGCCGGATGAGGTCGAAGCTGTCACAAAAACGTCATACCGGGGAATGATGTCAAAAATATCACAAAGATGTCATAACGGTGGATGAGGTCGAAAATGTCACTAAAATTTCATACCGCGGAATGCGGTCAAAAATGTCACAATTATGTCATACCGCGGAATGATGTCAAAAATGTCACAAAAAGATCAAAAATGACACAAAAATTTCATTCCGCAGTATGAGGTCAAAAATGTCACAAAAAGGTCAAAAATGACACAAAAATTTCATTCCGCAGTATGAGGTCAAAAATGTAACAAAAAGGTCAAAAATGTCACAAACACGTCAAACCGTGGTATGAGGTCAAAAATGCCACAAAAACGTCATACCGCGGGATGAGGTCAACAATGTCACAAAAACGTTATACCGCGGTATGATGTCAAAAATGTCACAAAAAGGTGAAATATGTCACAAAAAGATTAAAAATGTCATATAAAAGTCATTCCGCGGTATGATGTCAAAAATGTCACAAAAACGTCATACCGCGGTATGAGGTCAAAAATGTCACAAAAACGTAATATGAGGAAAAAAATCTAGCAAAAACGTCATACGTATGAGGTCAAAAATCTCAGATAAATGTCATACCGCGGGATGTGGTCAAAAATTTCACAAAAACGTTATACCGCAGTATGAGGTGGAAAATGTCACAAAAAGGTCAAAAATGTCGCAAAA